>JAAGKR010002041.1:0-105677 GCA_011419295.1 Clarias macrocephalus | reverse complement strand
CACACACACACACACCTCTACAATGTAAGGTTGCAAGTCAATGTCAGACTGCATTAAAGCAGCAGCAGCAGTAACAGCAGGAGGGTTTGCACTGAGCTTTTTTTGTCCTGAGCAACACTCCGGTAAAACCTCGTGCGAATGAACAATCTGCTTTTTTTATTATCGATGATGATGATGATGATGATGAGACTTTAATTATTTTACCTTGAGCGTTTAGTTGTGGGGTCTCGCATCACCATGCATTCTCTGATCTCGCCAAATTTGCTGAAATAGTCTCTAAGGCTGTCTGCGGACGAGAAGAAAGAGGGAGACAGAAGGGAAGAGAGGGAGAAGAAGCAGGGTCAGTCATTCTATCACTGCGCGTAAATAAGCGCCCCTCTGTGCCATGCGCGCGCAGGGGTCGAATAGAGGACTCTGGGATAGACAGACAAAAATATCTCTCTCTCTCTCTCTCTCTTGCTCTCAGTAGATTCATAATTTTTCTACACTAGATACAAGATAAAAAGATAAAGATCATGCTTTACCTGGTGAGGTCTGCCAGCTCAGGCCACCGATAAACATTTTGCTGAAGAAGGAAAAAACAAGGGAAATAAAGAAAGAGAGACAGAGAGAGAGAGAAAGAAGTGAGTTCCAGTTCCAGGTGCGAGATCGGCCATGTTTCTGAAGGTGCAACAATGTAACAAAAATAAACACAACGTTCCCTTTGAAGTAAGAAGAAAGAGATACAAGTTGCGTTTGATGTATTGATGTATCCTGAAATTGTATTTAAAAAAAAAAAAAAAAGCAAGAAAGCAAACAAAGCCGCGGTGTATGTGTATGTGTGTGTGTATATGTGTATGTATGTATGCGTGTGTGTGTGTGTGTGTGTATCCGGAAGGACTAACGGGGACGACGCTGTCTCTTCGCTTTCATTTCACAAAAAAGGACCAAAAAATAAAACACACGCACACACACACACACACAGAGGCAGCAGCTCCGGGGTGTGTGATCCGCGCGCGCACACACACACACACTGAGAGCGGAGAGCTGGAGCGCTTACCCCGGGTCATGCTGTGTGTCGCTCGGGCTTCCGGACGTGGCTTGGCTCCCGTCTCCATCCATAGCGCGCTGTCTCACCAAAAAACTACAGGGCAGTAAAACTACCAGACACACACACTCTCTCACTCACTCACACACTCACTCACTCACTCACTCACTCACACATACACACACGCGCGCACTCACTCTCTCTCGCGCACACACTCATACAGAACCGAGAGAGAGAGAGAGAGAGAGAGGGACGCGGCGCAAACAGAAGCGCAGGAGGAATATTACCCAAGCGGGAAGGCAAAAGCGTCACACGTGGGGATCAGACTCAGCCTCCTGCTCCGGCCCCGCCCTCTAACGGCCAGCAGGAGGGGGCGTGGCCAGAGAGCTTGACGTCAGCGCGAGGACAAATCTCCGCCTTCTGTGTTAAAAAAAAAAAAAAGCGAGCGCGCGTGCGAGCGAGCGAGAGAGAGAGAGAGAGAGAGAGAGAGCGCGAGAGAGAGAACTCGGGAAACCACGCCCCCTGTTGGTTAAAAAATAAAAATAAAAAGCTGCACAGAAAACAAATCATAAATGTCTGAGTTTATAACTGGGAATTTGTGTACAGATCAAATAAACAAAAAATATACCTGACATATTTAGTAAATGTAATTATTTTTATATCACTTAAACTCACATTCTCACACACCCACACACACACACACACACACACACACTTGTATGGGCACATGAGTTCAAGTTCAAGTAGACTTTTATTCAACCATATACACTTTAGTACACAGTGAAACGGAACAACGTTCCTCCAGGACCAAGGTGCTACACACAACACGAATGAACAATGTAAATTACTAGCTAGTTAACTAACTAGCTAACGTAGGAACCTAATTAGCCGGCTAGCTGAGACGAGACAGATTGACACTTCAAGTTAACAGAAAAACAATCAAAGTTTATACGAAAGAGACATCATAAAACGAGAGCGACAACATGACATTTTAATACTTTGTGGTAATGAGGTAATGAGTTGAGGTAGAAGTGGGAGAAGAAACAGTAAACAGTAAACGTTTCTATTTTACTGTAAGTAGCAGCAAGTTAAAAATAGTTTGTGCAAATTTACAAGTAATGAATATTGTGCAAAAGAGCCTTTACAGGTTGGTGTGTACAATTTTTGTTGGTCAGTGTGTTTGCGAGCGTGTTGAAGTTGTGGTATATTTTCAGTAAATGAAATCCTTTTCATACCACCATGGCACTTATCCTATCGAAGGAACCATGGGGCACAAGGCGGAGGACGCACTAAATAATGTGTGCATCAAGGCATCGCAGGCTCACACACTCACACACTCACACTCCCAATCATACAGACCAAAGAAGCTACTTGGATGAGCATTGAAACGTTTCTAGTAAACTAAGAAGAAGTCCATTGACACGACTCAACTTCCAGATCCCAGTCATACACTTATACACAATTTTGGAAACACTAATCAAGCACGTTTTTCTTCACGGCGGACCAACCGAACCACGCAGGTTTTTACAATGGATGCCCTTCCTGACACAACCTTCCCATTTTTCCAGGCTGGGGGTTGGACATTTAGTAGGAATCGAACCCAGGCCTTCAGCAGGGCAGACGAGAACCGTACCACTGAGTCACATGGCAAGAAAAAAATATATACAGTAAATTTAATTCTTTTTATACCTCTCATCATATCGCGGGAAATTCGGGATACAAGACGATAGAAATTATGCACAGTAACATGTATGAAGGGAGTCAACGGTGTCAGCGCTGTGTGTTTCCTGACACTGGAAAGTCTTCAATGTCAGAGGTTTTTACACTTTATTGCGGTGTCACAGCGGTTATCACTGTATTGAGTCTGTCACAATAGCGGACCATCCGATCCACACACAGACAGGGCACGGACATGGCACAGGTTTTACTCCGGATGCCCATCCTGAGCACTGCATCCAGTGGCTGGGGTGGGAATCAACCCGGGCCTTCCGCATGGTAGGTGAGCTCCAATGTTCTTCTGGGCACATGACAAGAATAATATATATTCAGTAAATGAATGTAAATTCAATTCTTTTCATAACACTTATCCTCTAACAGGAAACTCAGGGCACAAGGTGGAGGACACACTTAATAACGTGACACTCACACACTCACACACCCAATCATACACTACAGCCAACACCAATCAGCCACATTTTGGGGTACATCTGTAGGGGGGAAGCAGCCACGAATGAGGGAAAATATGCAAACTCAACACACAATCACTAACACAATCACAGACCAGACCAGAGCCGAGGTTTGAAACCTCAACCGTGGAGGTGTGAGGCAACGTGCTAACCGCTAATCCATGGCGCTGCCCAATAATTAATGAGAAAGATAACACTTATCAAATCTGTCCTTGTTTGGTTTTGTTTTGTTTTTTTTTCCCCCAAAGCTCAGATGTATCGGGTAACACAAGTTGTTTGGAAAAAAGTTAGAAAAATTCAGAGGAAAAAAAAATGGAAATGTGTAGAGAGTAAGGGTGTATGAATATGATGAGCTTTTGATATAATTAATAAATACTTAATAAATACAAAATTACAGGTATGTAATTTCCACTGATTGACTAATTTGAAAGTTCATGACTTTTCAAGCACCGTGTATATGAAATTGTGCGTGCATTGCTTTTCATTACTAAATCGATTATTTAGTGATGATTATAAATGCTCTATCCCGGTCAGGGTCATGGTGCATCCGGAACATCAGGATCGGTCTATCCCATGAACACCGTGTACAATGTGGGAAGGCACCCTGGATGTGCATGGTTTATTTGGTGGTGGGAGGAAACCGACTGGAAGCTCGCACCAACAGGATGAGAAGATGCACAGAAACTACTGTATATAGACAATAGCATGTACAAGAAGGAGTCTCCAGTGTCAGCGCCGTGTGTTTCCTGACACTGGAAAGTCTTCAAGAATAGAGATTTGTTTACACTTCATGGCGTATTGCAGTGTCACAGTGGTATAGCGGTTATCGCTGTCACCTCGCACTTCCAGAGTCTGTGTCCATGGAGTTTGCATGATCTCCTTAAATGTTTCCAAATCGCCAGTAGTGTGTGTGTGTGTGTGTGTGTGTGTGTGTGTGTGTATTCAGGGTGTACCCCACCTCGTGCCCTGAGTGCCCTGTGATAGGCTCCTGGTCTACGGTGACGCATACTGAGTAAGCGTAATAGGGACAGAGAGTTAAAGAGCATTTTGAGAATATGAGAAATCATATTGTTTATATTTTATTAAATTTAAAGAAAGAGGAGTCTGATGAGGGATCGTGAGATTATTTAATTAAATTTTCACTCACTCATTATCTATACCGCTTAATCCTGTATTCAGGGTCACAGGGAGCCTGTAGCCTATCCCGGGAGACTTAGGGCAGGGGTACACACTGGACAGGGTGCCAATCCATCACAGGGCACACACACTCACTCATTCACACACTACGGCCAATTTGGGAAAGCCAATTAATCTAACCAGCATGTCTTTGGACTGTGGGAGGAAACCGGAGTACCCGGAGGAAACCCACCAAGCGCGGGGAGAACATGCAAACTCCAGGCACACAGAGACGGGAATCGAGCTGACCCTGGAGGTGCAAGGCGACAGTGCCAACCACTACACCACCGTGCCACCTAATTCAAGTTTATGTGTATAGCGTTTTTAACAATTGACATTGTCGCAAAGCAGCTTTACACAATCAAAGGAATTATTTAAGTTTGTATGAAATGTGAATGTGTGCGAATCAAAATGATAAGATTGAGCAAGCCGAGGACGACGGCGACAGATTATAGCGGCTGTAACGTACACGGTAAGTGAGAATAAGTTGCTTTGAAGACATTCCACATCATTAACAATAACTGTGTTAACCGTGTGTTTTTGGATTGTTTTTGGTCGACCAAAAAAAAAAAAAAGAACAAGAAGAAGAAGATGCAAATTTTTGAGAACTCTACATTTTAGCGACATCATTCCCATATTCCGGTAGTGGTAGGAATGTAGACGGTATAAAGGTAATGATAAGTTTTGTTCTACCTGACGTATCCAAAAACCTAAATGCACAGTAACACACACCTGCAAGGCTTCCGTGTAAGAACATGGATATTTTTTATTCGTCACTGACCTGTGCTGATTTGCCGGCACGGATCCGTGCGGCTTGGGATTTATATATAGTGTGCGCTCTCCATTAATACATTAAAACTGTAACTGATGGTCTAAGAGAAATAAAACACATCATGATGCCCTGTTATAGAAAGATAATCAACTTGGGTCAACCGAAATAATCAACCCGTGTAAATAGAACTGGAGAAAAAGTTATTGCAAGAGGAATGACACACTCCGGATCGTTCTGTTATAGGATTTCTATAATAATTGTTTTTTTTTTTTTTAAACAGTTCTCAGTGACTCCATATAGTCATACTGTACATGCAGAGCGGATCTCTTTAAGATGCACAGTGTAAGAGGAAAGAGGATTTTTTTGGGGGGCGTCGCCTGAGAATAGACCTGCTCAGCAGCTGTGGGCGCCGCACGCCTAGTTTTCCATCACATCAGCTTGCAAGTGAGAGCTCAATTAAAGCGGGATGCTCGGTGGATTTTAAGTCATGCTACAGTGATTGCTGTTTATTTCCTCACCACAGTCGGGTAGGCGAGCGTGAGGAGCAGGACGACGCTTTCCAGCCAGAAAGCAAGAAAACCACGTGTGCGGTGAAAAAAAAAAAATATATATATATATATACCTCCTAGCCGCGCTCCCAACACACCTGACGCACCTCGGCAGCTCATTAACAAGTCCTTTAAGAGGTCCAGAGCTGAAGTGTGCACTACTGAGGGACTGGAAGCAGCCAGACAGAGAAACACTCCTCAAAGTAAACAGACAGTTTTATCAGACTCTGTGCTAGTCACACACCAGCGGGTTGTGAGTTCAAATCCCCAAGATAGTCAGAGCGACACGGTGGGGCTGTAAACACTCACTCGCTCACTCATCGTCTATACCGCTTTATCCTGTATTCAGGGTCACGGGGGGCCTGGAGCCTATCCCAGGAGGCTTAGGGCACGAGGCGGGGTACACCCTGGACAGGGTGCCAATCCACCACATGACACACACTCACACACTCACTCACACACTACGGCCAATTTGGGAATGCCAAAGAACCTAACCTGCATGTTTTTGGACTGTGGGAGGAAACCGGAGGAGACCCACCAAGCACGGGGAAAACATGCAAACTCCATGCACACAGAGACGGGAATCGAACCTGGCCACTACACCACCGTCCCACCTTTGAAGGTGAACGGTTTTTTTTTTTTTTTAAAAGAGAGAGAAAATACTACTAATAATAAGAATCTCTGATATGTTTGAATATCAGGTCCTATCCGAATGATCGGAAGGTTGTGAGTTCTAGTGTCATTACTGCTCTAAACAACAAACCTCCTTGACCTTATTGTATCTCGACTTACTACAGAGTGCTAAACAGAATGAAGATTTCATATTAGCCCTCACAGTAATAAAAAAGTGTTTCATTCACGACTCATCACATCTTTCAATTCCTTAATAAACATCCTCGGTTCCCACAGCCGTGACACGTTCCTAACACCCGCCCACCCCGCTCAATCCCTCCATGACCGAGGCGTATGATCCTGCAAACAATTCCTCCTAGTCCGGAAATGTCACTACCTGCATTCATTGACCCCATCTGATACGTTCGATGCTAATCTGCAGATCCGGCACCAGGAGGCCGGTAGTGTCAGGGATGTGATCTTAATTACCAAATATTCCAAATCTGACCATTTTATTGAGTTACACAAAGCGTCTATGCATTCAGGCATCATTTAAGGACTTATCGTCACTCATTAATTGAATTAATTGAATTTCTGTAACGTGGTGTTTTTGCCCCAAATATCCACAGCCGCTCGAGCACAATTACAAAGGGCAATTATCGCTCCGAGGCTGCCGTTCGTTCGTTCGTTTGTTCGTTCCGCAAATCGGAGAAAGATTACAGCGCATAGATCATTGTGCTTGTGACAGCTTCTGTGCTCAGTGGATTGGAAAGAAAAAGAAACTCGGAGGAGATGTTTATGGAGTATCTGTGTCTGTAGGAGTCGGTGTTTACGCCTGTTTGGAATGCAAGCTTGTGCTTTGCACGACAGCCTCACGAGAGCTCTTCCCGGAGTAAGGTGATGGCACGTCAGCTCGCTCTCCGCTGAATGTTAACGCAGTCACCTCGAGCTCGGACATATTATAACAGATTTTATACATCTATATAGATATCTGTATACCGTTCAGCGACAAGCACCAGGCTAATGTTCATTTTATTTGTTTAGTTATTCTTTTTTTTATTATTAATTTGTGTAGCCCTTAAATTTACTGCATTTTAGCCATTTATTTGGTTTGCTGTTTTTCAATAAACATATATACTGTACATATAGGCCTCAGGATTGTGCGGTACAGAGTGACGTATCCTTTTTTTCAGCACAAACTAGGCAATACAATGAACAGAATTTTAGTTCATTTAAACTAACTATACAAACATGACTGAGCAAAACAATAAGCGAGTCACATGAACAAAGAAATAGCACAGATACACATGATCATGTGGTTTTATGGTTTAAAAAAAGAATAAATAAATAAATAAATAAATAATAATAATAATATGTTCCTTTTGATATTTCTACATTTTTTTTGCTACGTCATTCCCAAATTCCAGTAGTGGTCAAATTTACACGTTATAAAAGTAATGATGACTTTCATTTTATTCCAAAAACTCTGCAAGGCTTCCATATAAGCATATATATATATACATATACCTATATTTTTAGGTCGTCATTGACCTGAGCTGTATTGTCGACACGGATCTGTGTATCTCTGCTGCACAGAGCTGCCAAGAAGTTTTGGGATTTAAACTTGCAACTTTCTGTTTGGTGCAAAATCTTAAGGCAATACTTTCTTTTTTCCCTCTCCCTCCCTCTCTATCTGTCTGTATTTGTAGTGTAACATCACTGAACACCTCAGACGCCTGTTCTTACCTGTAATCCATAGTTACTTTCTGCTCTTGTAGCCCTCAAGGTTCGACATGTTGTGCGTTCCGGCATTGCGCACTTGCTCTCGTCCCAGTTTGGTCATTCTACCCCAACACCTCCGCAAACTCTACAGAGTTTTCACTTCCTAAAACGCGAACCACGACAACCCAGCCACAGTCAAAGTCACAGCGATCACACCTTTGTCCATTATGGTGTTTAACGTGCACATTAAGCGACGCGCTTGACCTGTATCTGCATGATTGTACGTACGCGCGGCGCTGTTGCTACATGATTGGCTGATTGGATAATTACAGTACAGGAGCGTACAGGTCTACAGGTGGTCCTGATGAAATGGTCACCTTTTTCCTGAAGTCAGAAAGGAACGTTAAAAAAAAAAAAGCGAATTCACTGGCAACAAAAGAGTAAGAGCAGTCAGTAAGTAAGGGAAAAAATCGAAATAAAGAAACATATACAGTACCGTGCAAAAGTCTTAGGCGCCAAATTGTCTTGAGTACAAATGATTGTTTTGGACAAAACCATTCGCTGTCCTCCAGCACGCCCAGTAAAACCTACAGTCGGCTTTACTTATAAAACTGCGCAAATCTGTTTCCAACACTACTGATTATTCTCAAACAAAGAGTTCTCACATCAAATGCTGTGCTCACTTATTTACTCTTTAGTGCTCTTTATAGGATTTTTTTGTTGCTGTTTTAGCAAGTTTTATGTAAGCTTAGTTTTTAGCATTAAATTAGCAAATACAAATACACCAAACGCTTGACTAGCATCCATGGGGACGGTAAGGAGTTTCTAATAATGTGCTATTTATTAACACATTAAAGCTGGAATTATTGGTCTAAGAAGAATATAAGACATCAGGATGTACTGTTATAGGAAAATAATCAACTTGGGATGAAATACAGCACGCTGAAGTCAGTTATTTTTTGTGGGTTTTGTGTGTGTGTTTTATACAACCATGGCAAAAAAGCATATGTAAGGTGTATTTACCACTCTAAAAAAGTGTGTGTGTGTGTGTGTGTGTGTGTGTGTGTGTGTGTGTGTGTGTGTGTGTGTGTGTGTGTGTGTGTGTGCCTCCGGGGTTGAGGGTTGAGGTCTCTTACAGGAAACTTCACCACAGTGTGTTGAATCCCAAGTTGATTATTTTCTTATATCAGCACGTCCTAATCAATCGGATTAGGTGTCGGAATCCCACGAAATCAATACAACACCATGGCAATAAGGATTTTAAATATAAAATGTGTAATTTAGTAATATGAAAAAGCGTCAGAATAAAGACGACACTGTTCTCTACCTCACGCAAAGTGTCATTTTCTGCTGAAATCCTCACTACCGCAATGCGTCCGGCTATGTTTGAATGTGTGTAATGTTGTAATTTAGACAAATTTGCTTTAAAATAAAATGAATGATAAAAATAAATGGATTATTTTAGATGACAATTTTTTTTTTGCTGAATGTTTATTTATTAAAATTATAATAATGAAATAAGTAGGAAAACGATGTGTCCGTGCCTGATGTTCTCATCCTCAGCGACATGTTTTGAGGACTGTTTAAACACACATCCAGAATGTAAATAGGTTTGATTGTGAGTGATGGAGCACATGGAACAGTTACTTCAAGACGCCTACCAGGTAAGATCATCTCTTTATATCTCTCCAGTTAAATATGAAATATTACACTATTATAATGTCAACACGACTTTTTAATTCTCATTAATGAAACCGGACGTTTTCTACAATTTGAAAATTGTTAGAGTTACAATTTCTTTTTTTTATTTTATTTTTTATGAAAATGTACTTTATCAAGGTCTAATTATAAGCACCGAGAAAAAAATGAGCAACAAAATCAAAATGTACTGGAAAGAGATTCACAAAATTATTCAAAAAATTATCGGAAAATTATTTGCTTTGTCCCCAAAAGTATATCTTTTGAATTGTACAGTGGATCTGGGTCTTGACTGTGATAAAGAATGTGTACTGAATTTCTGTATATACTTGGCTAAAAAAATGTATATTATTATTATGGTCAACTGCTCAGGTACCTTCAGTGAATATGTGGTTGATTCAGGTGTCCATACGTTTACCAGTGGAAAAACTGACTTATGATTTACATAAAAAATCGGAGGTGTTCTGGCGAATTTGGTCCTCTCTCTGGAACTTTCTTGAGGTTACCCAGTGACTATGTCTTTCTAAACTTGATTCATAATTGTTATTTATTTTTGTCTTTGCTCTTATGCATTTATAGCGTTTGAATGTATAACAAAATGTAGCTTGTTGTCGAGATACCGGTACCACTGTTGTTGTTTTGTTGAAACAACAGTCCTGAGACACCTCATCCTCCGCCACACCCTTCTCATACAGCGCAACATTCAAGGCCAGTTGCAGTAATGAGGACTTATGTTTCGTGAATGAGAATTCTCTTATGAATTTAATATTAATTTAAAATTCACTAACTGTTAATATTTTGCTTTATGATGTGTTTCATTGTAGACAGTCAGCAAGGGAGAAGAAAAAAAAAAAAGCTTTAGCAAAGTCCGTATTGACAAAGTTCAGGGAAAAATAATACAGCAGCCCAGAACTGCTCGAGGAGTACAGAAGGAAGAACCCTGGCGAAAAAACCTAAATACGCTCATATCCTCATTTATTACATCCATGTGCCTCCTCTTTGTCTCCTGCCTCGCAGCTCCATGTCCAACATTCTCCTACCAATATACTCACTCTCCGTCCTCTGAACACGTCCAAACCATCTTAATCTGGCCTCCATAACTTTGTCCCCCAAACGTCCAACATGAGCAATTTCCCTTTGGAATTAATAAAGTTCTTTGAATCTTTGAATCTTTAATCCTGTCCAACCGTGTCCCTCCCAACTTCTTCAGCTCTGCTGCCTCCGTCTCTGACTCGTGTCTGTTCCTCAGTGACGTTGTCTATAAAGCATACAGCATGGCCGGTCTCACCACTGTCTCGCCACTGTCTCGCCACTGTCTTGTACATCTTCCCCTTGATACTCGCTGATATCGTTCTATCACACCGAACTCCCGACACTTTTCTCCGCCCGTTCCAACCTGCCTATACTGACTTCTTTACCTCTTTCCCAGACTCTCCATTACCCTGGACTGTTGACCCCGAGAACTTACACTCCTGTTCCTTATTACCTTCCTGTTCCACTTCCCTCTCTTTCATTGTAGAACTGTTGTGCAGCAGGTCTTTAAGATCGTTAAGAATATACATGTGACCAGTTCTGACTAATCAGAATGAGGTATTTTATATTTTAATGTCATGGTAAAATGGTTTATGATTTTTTAGTACGAATGTTTAATCCTGTTTTAATATTTTGATAATTATTTTTTTTTGCCTTTTGTATTTTTTAATCACTACACAATAAAACTGTTTTGAACTTGAATGCATAATTGTGCAAATATTATAATTTTTTTTCTGCATTATCTAATACTAGTATATTTATTATTATTACCACAATAATTAACTTAATTACAGAAACATTAGATGTTAATTTAATTAATAGAAATTAGTACTTTGATTTGAAATGCATGTGTAGAATCTACAAATGATGTTCTTTCAGTTTCGTCACGTCATTTCAATCGAAATATTTTTTTAAATGGTTGTAAATTGTGAAAGGTGTTGCGGTAATTAGAGGAATCAAAATTTTTTTAAATGTTACATTAAAAATAAATATTATTTCAGAACTTTAAGTAACTTCAAGTAACATAACTATTAATAATCCATTTTTTAAAAATGTGAAAATGTATTTGCTTTTCTAACAGTGTTGATGTTTTCAGTGTTCAGTGTTGATGAGTGTTGCGGTAATGAGTTTGAGACTTATTTTGGAAATTATGTTCGAAAAGGTGTTAAACGGTAAGTAAAAGTTTTTAAATTAATCTTCACAAATACTGCAGACTTTGTTGCTAATGTCTGGAAAAAAAGTTAATTTAAGCATTTTTTTTTAATTTTCATGCTTGAATTTTTTTAAATCCAAGATTTCATGAGAATCACCTAATTCCAGTTTTAATGTATTAATGGATAGAATACGGGGTATTAAAAACCCAAGCCGCAAATAAATATGTGCTTATATGGAAGCCTTGCTGGTGTGAATATGGGAATGATGTCATAAAATGTAGAACTCTCAAAATGAGCATATTATTTTTTATTTTGGTCTTAGACACAACCGAAAAACAACAATAAAAACACATAATAATGTATATCTGTTCTATTTCTTTGCCTGTGTGACCGAATTATTTTATTCATTTTTTTTTTTTACATTTTTTGTTCAGTCATGTTTGTATAGTTGGTTAAAATGAACTAAAATTCAGTTCATCATATTGTCTAGGTTATGCTGAAAAGGAGGATATGTCACTCTGTACTGCACGAACCTGAGCCATATACTGTATACTGTATGTTTAAAAAAAAAAAAAAAAAACAGCCAAACAAAAAAATGGCCAAAAAGCCGTCTGAGTTTTAAGGGGCACATTTAATAATTAGGAACTACTTAATGTTCTTAAGGATGCTAGTCAACCGTTTGGTGTATTTGCTAAATTAATGCTAAAAACTAATCCCTGTTACACGGTTAAAACCACGGGTAGGAATACCTGACAGGTTTAACCTTTAAGGGACATTTATCCTGGTCTTTATGAGCACAATGAGTTCTTTAAAAGAACATCTAAAAGAGCCGACTTTTAGATTTAGGTGTTGTATATCATTAAAGCACTTTATTGTTAATCACTCGCTCGCTCACTCATCATCTCCACCGCTTTATCCTGTATACAGGTTCGCCTGGATCCAAACCCTGGATATGGTGCCAATCTATTGCAGGGCACAGACACACACACTTACCCATTCGCACACCACAGGCAACGCACGTCTTTGGACTGTGGGAGGAAACCTGAGAACCCGGAGGAAACCCACCAAGCACGGGGGGAGAACTCCGCATGCAAACTCCATGCACGCAGACCCGAGGCGGGAATCGAACCCCGACCCTGGAGGTGCGAGGCGACAGTGCTGACCGCTACGCCTCCGCGCCACGCT
Source organism: Clarias macrocephalus (assembly GCA_011419295.1). Lineage (NCBI taxonomy): Eukaryota > Metazoa > Chordata > Actinopteri > Siluriformes > Clariidae > Clarias > Clarias macrocephalus. Next base: position 92,565 of record JAAGKR010002041.1, on the reverse strand, counting down.
TTATTCTTAGTCACGTCAATGAAACGTCCTCATGAAGATGGTAAAACAAGCAGATGGCGTGTCCCGGGGTTAACACAGGGGTATTTTCTTTTTAAATGTGCTTTAAGACAGGATTCTGTAACACCAGGAGCAGTATTTCAACGCATGACTCACAGCCAGTACAGAAAATAGGATTCTTTTCTAAGATTCATAGTAAATATGGCAGCTGGTGAGTATAAACAGCGTGGCAGGACGGTTTATCACGACTGACTGCAAGACAGAATCCCTTCTTGTTAAATACAAAGAGGAGATGCTCTGTTATCGTGTGGCAGGCGCGCATTTCCGAAATGTGCCTCGCAGTCGCGGCGGCATCTGTGTTTGATTAATGAACGGATAAAGTATTTAAAGGAGGGTTTAATTTTTAATACCCTACATCTGTTAGACGCCCCGAACAGATCAATAAGAGAGGCGTGCGCGAACCTAAACCTATGAGCAGATTCCTTCTGCAAATGTATTACATCTATTCTTTCTTTCTTTCTTTCTTTTTCTCTCCCCAGATAATATTGAAACAAAAACGCAGCATAATAGGAAAGACAAAAACGACAAAACTGTCTGGATGATGCTTTAATGTATTTTCTATTACAGGCCTCGTGTGGAAGATGTGCCCGTCGCCTCCATTAAAGGGTCAAGCTGATACGGCGAGGCGCCCCGGATGCTGCCGCTCTCTGCCAGCTTCGGCGAGACTCAAATTGGCCTCTCGCGCAGCACTCTGATGTCAAAGTAGCTCGAGACAGAGAAAAGCGGTAATATGCGGATGTCAAAGCACGACGAATAACTCAATGTCAAGAAGCATGTGTGTGTGTGTGTGTGTGTGTGTGTGTGTTGGGTGGGCAAAGAAATGTGTAGGCATGTGATGGAACATCATAATAGCACGGCTGTCATGTGGAAGTAAAGTTTTACCGTTTTATATTTATATATAACAGAATACACATATAGACCAGGACCTTACTGTATCTGTGTAGAGTTGTTGATTTGGCAGGTTTCCTCTGGGTTCCTTTGTTTGTTTGTTTTTTTTTACTCCCACCTACCAGTGTGTAAAGGGTATTTACCAGTCTAAAAAGGTGTTAAAGTGTGTGTGCCTGCGTCCAGAGTCGAGGGTTCGATTGCTGCAGGTCTGTGTGCGTGAAGATTGCGTGTTCTCCCCCCGTGCTTGGTGGGTTTCCTCGGGTTCCTTGGGTTCCTCCAGAGTGGAGGTACTGGCATTTCCAAGTTGTGTGTGTGTGTGTCCTTTTGTGCCCTGCAATGGATTGGCACTCCGTCCAGGGTCCACCCTGCCTCATAGGGATGAGCTGTATAAGGAAATGAATGAGAGAGAGAATGATTGTGTGAGCATGGTGGCACAGACACAGTGTCCAAATCTATGTCCCAGGTCTCACGGAGCTCCACCCAACTGTGTCAATGACTTTTTGTGCATTTAAAAAGAGCACATCCTTGCATGATGTAATCAGTTTATACAAAAGATTGAGAAACGCTGGATCCGCAAATGGATATGTAATTCAATTTAATTTAATATAAGTTGATTACTGCACTGTATTGGCACCCTGTCCAGGGTGTACCCCGCCTTGTGCCCCAAGCCTCCTGAAAACAGGATAAAACGGTATAGACAATGAGTGAGCGAGATAATTTAATTATGATACTTTCACATTTCAGGTCTTATTTTTATTCCACGAACTAAAAACCTTACGAAAATGACAACTTATTGCGGTATTATTATTATTGATGTTGTATCCGAAATGCTTGCTTTTCTTTATGAGTGTTCTCTTAGTGAAGACCCTTAGACTATGAAGGAGTCCTTAGGAGTCCTTCAGGTCTCCAAAGTGAGTCGTTGTTAATTTGTGTACAGCCAGATAAAGGACCGGTGGTTAGAATCAACGGGTGAAGTGATTGAAGGAACGCCATCCTTCTCATCCAGACAGCGAGGGAGGCCATATATAAGCTCCTGGACTGTCAGACTACGAGACACAGACGTCGTCTGGATTCAAACTTGTTGACAAAAGGGGCAAATGCCTGGTCGTAATACCAAACGAAAATACAACTAGCAGTCTGATAATTACATTTATTAATTAAATATAAGCAGCGGGCACCAGACCTGGGCAAAGCTACAATCCAGTACTGTACACTGTTACCTGTGTGTGTGTGTGTGTGTGTGTGTGTGTGTGTGTGTGTGTGTGTGTGTGTGTGTGTGTGTGAAATTGACTACCTCTAAATGCCCAAACTCCTCCATCAGTGATTGTCTTTATATGAAATCTTCCTCTACGTGAATTACTGTACCTACAGTCAACTCCAGAATTATTGGCACCCTTCGTAAAAATGGGCTACGTTTAATTTATTAAATAAAACGCACACACTATGAGTGACATAATCACCATTATCATGCACGTTCCAAAAACAGGACATGTGAGAGTGTGTAAGAAGGTTGGACAACACTTCTAGAAGGATCTTGAGCGACTATACTGTGCCATGCTGAACCTGCTGAGATTCTTGGGTTTTCTCTTGTGACCTGCCCTCTGTAATTGAGACCACAGTTTTTCAATTGGGTTCAGGTCAAGATCCATCGATTGATTGACAAAAACCTTGATTTTTTTGTCACTGCAACTAGTTCTTTGTCAATTTGAGTTTCAAAACAAGGGCTTCGGGTCACCCGACCACTTCGCGGTTTCAGCCTTCTGGCAGAGGCGTCCAGCTGAAATGACCACAAGACTTTCGGCTAAAAAGGACAAATGGCAGTAAAATGGTCCTAAAGCTGTTTTTTTTTTCAGTGCCCTTTTTTTCCACTAAACATGACAATGGTGTGTGTGTGTGTGTGTGTGTGTGTGTGTGTGTGTGTGTGTGTGTGTGTGTGTGTGTGTGTGTGGCCAAAAAGTTAACCACAGCACATGATTCCAGTAGGGACTCCAGGGTTGCTTGGCGATGGTCTTGCTCTCAGAAAGGGCTTCTTACATGGAAGTCGTCCAGAAATCTTCTGTTCATGGATTTGTTGTTTCATTGTTGTTTTTGAACTAGAGAAACCATCAAGATTCAGCTGAACTTTACAGGTCTCAAACTCGTCTTTGCCGCTCAGCATCCTCCTCCGTGTGCAAAATGAAAACCTTATAACGTTCCAATGCACAGTCATAGTATATTATTGTATAATATTGTAAATATTTAAATAATAAGCAATGGTAGGGTGCGTGTTAAAGGCTTTTGTAAAGAGATTTTTTTTAATCCTCCTATTTTAATGAATCCTGGTTGCGAGAAAAAGAAAAACTGCGAGAAAAAAAAAATCGGGAACCTCGATATCGAGTACATAAAGAGTTCCTTGAAGCTATGACTATCCAGTTTTGGCCTACTTCCTCTAAACTTACTGCATAAACAGATTCACAGCATTACAAAAGACCGAGTGTGGTCTCACACCAGCAGTAAAATCTGACTTAATGATGACAAATGATGACTCTTACTCGCCGGCTTGCTGTTACGCAGTAAACACCATCGGTGAAAGGACAGATATAATCTATTAAAGGACTTGCTGCAAAACCACAAACCCAACCAAGCAGCCTGGCTCTATTTAAATCTCATTCACAGTCCAGCGGCACCCGAAAGGAAGCGTCGCTGGCAAAAACAGCGGCGTCTCTTAGGAGCGTGGGGTTGTTGCCATGTGTAAAAATGGCAACCGCTTGAAATAAAATAGCGCATGGAAGAGGGCCAGGTCATTTTTTTTTTTTTTTTTTTTTTGGCAAGGCTTCTCGTCCCGAAATCCAGAAACCATAAACTCTCTTGGGGACAACAACAAAAAGAGAGATTCCTTTAATGAAAGGTTCTTCCTTCCTAAATAGGCTTTACTTAGAACCTTATATGTGATTGTTGTTGATGTAGAACTGATCAAGAAGCATTCACCAGAAAGGACAGTTTTTTTTTTTCTTTCTTATTTTAAGGCATGCACATTCTGATCAGAGCTCAAGTGGACCTGAAGCCCATCCAGGCAACACTGGGAAAACACCTTGCATATGCCGCCAGTCAGGGCATCGACTCAAACACACTTTTACGCCTGGGGGCAGGTTAGAGAAGTCGGTCTACGGTCATGAGGAAATCAGATGACCTACACATTCTCAGAGAGAACGAGAACCCAGACTTAAAAGCTAACCCCAGACCTCGGCGCCGGCACGCACTCCATAATCCTGAGATAAAAAGGCAATCGAAATTATATGAAAATGTGAAATCCTAGGCAGTGCTTCGCTCGGAGCCCAAGAGAGCACGGGTGAGCCTGTGTATGTTAAAGAGAGCTTTCCTCAGCAGTACACACACAGGTACACTGCTCTGTGACCCAGCCTGAGCAGCAGCTGGAAAAAATACCACACACTTCACATATCTCAGATAAAGCACGTGTTAGCCTTCACCCTGCTTAGTCGGTAGGAGATGGAAAGGAATTCGCTCAAGTTATGGAAAAAAATGAGGATACGAAGCTTCTAACCCAACCCTGGCCCTGGGGAACCCGGCCTGTTTTGGTCTGAGGCACTCAACTGTGAGAAGGAGAGCTCGTTTTTGAAGCTATAAACGCTCAGACGTCGGAGCAGATCTGGGGTCTGTCTGTCTGTCTATCTATCTATCTATCTATCTACCTATCTGGGCCTGAGACAGGAATACGTCTTTGATCGGAGCACACACAGATTGATACACTGCATCCCAGCAGAAATGTAAAGTCAACGAAGGTCACCTGACGGAAAACCTACGCGGACCCAAGGAGCATCAGGACAAGCCGGAGCTGTGATGCAGCGACGCTACTCCATACGCCGCTCGACCATGCCGCCACGATAAAAGCGCCTGCCAAATATAAATGTAAATGTGTGCGATGTGGCCTAAGTAGCTTAGCCTGAAGGGTCCGCTGAGAGTTCCTCGGCGGTTATTCCGGCGGTGACGGTGCTTTTCTTACAGATAATGGGGCTGAGTGGGACTTCATTAATCAGCGGCGCTCTTTGACGAGGCTCTTCATCGAGTTCCGAATTGTTTTTCGCCGCCGCACACCATTAATTAAAGTCATCAAAGCCAGCGGCAAAGGCAGGCACGCGCGCTTTATCAGGACCGCTCCGCGTACGCGCACGTTTAAATCACACGGACAACGTGTCAAATTTCCATTTTCATCCTCAAGATTCATCCAACGTACACAGGCTCATTTCTAAACGTCATCATTAAAGTACAATTATTTCCTTTATGCAGAACTCCTTATGATTATCCTTTCAGTTGAAAAGGTGCTTAAAGTATGGACAACTTTTTTCGACCGAGGGTGCGAAAAATCAGACATTAGGATGCAGGTGCCTCAGGTTTTTTTCCCTAAGCTTTACCTTGAGTGGCACCTAATGCCCAAAAGCAGCTAGTGCACTCTAAACAATCAATACTGCTGTAACGCTTACAGACTGTCTCCTGGGTCAATAAAACTAATAAAACACTTGCAGAGGTACCGAAACCATGGAAATAACACCCAATAAAAAACATTTCAAAGTCTGATGGCACTAAAGTAATATTTCAGTCACGCATGCTCAACTTTATCAAACAGTATAGATAAATCAATCGGATGCTCGGTTCTGCTCGATTTTGTACAAGAGCAGCTCTGACAGAGTCGTGCAGCTGCAGATCCCAGGTTTGTATTAACGCATTCGCTCTAATCATCGTTTCCATAGCAACAGCTCATCGACAAGGACGTGCACACAAAGAGTGCTCGGCGAAACGCATTCAAAACGAGTTGAACTTTTCTGTGATATGGAATACTCGTGGAATGAGTCTCCAGTGTCAGAGCTCTGAAACAGTCGGAGTTCAAGCTGCAACTAAGGGATTGTAAAGACAGCGATTTTCTCCACGTAAACACAACCTTGATTATATGTAACTGAAAACAGACATTTTGGAAAACAACTTTCAAGATGAGGATATTTTAGAGGATATTGTGTGCAGACAGGTAAAACGGCATGTGCTGAAGTTTCACCTGCGCTTGAACTTTTTTCAGGCTTCTGATTGGACGACATGGCGTTATGAGATTAATGTTATATTAAGTTATCTTACTCGTGCCTGCCTGCAGGTTTGATGTGCTTTGACATGTTTTCAGGTTTTTATGTGGATGAAGTTAAAAAAAAAAAAATTTAATGAACGATATGTGTGTGTGTGTGTGTGTGTGTGTGTGTGTGTGTGTGTGTGTGTGTGTGTGAGGATTAAGTACGTAATCTTCGCAACTTCATACCGTCTGGTTTCTTAGGAGCATGAAAAGCTGTGTCTTCTTTCAAATGAGAACAATTCTGAACATTAAAAAATAAACCGCTGGACAAAATAAGAAATTCCCCTCTGCTGTGGAGAAAGAATTTAATTCACTTATAACAATGGACAGAACTTTTACAGAAATCCAGATATTTAATTAATTGAATTCAAATGTATGCAAATTTAATTAAATAGGCTTTAGATCATTTTGTTGTTTTAATAACCTTAAATCTGAAGACAGTGGTATCTTGGCAGATGAAGTTAATCCGTTCCAGAGGCGAGTTCTTAAGACTCGTATTGCGAAACGCATTGTCTCATAGGAAATAATGTAAATACATGTAATCTGTTCCAGCCTCCCAAAAATATTACCAATATTATTAATATTTCCTACAAACCACTATAATCATATTTTTGCACATAAAAACAATCTAAACATTGAAAAAAGGCATGTAAATGAATTAAAATATGAAATATGTAGACATTAAACCTCACTTAACCTTAATTTATGATTCCTCTCGGCACCGGCTGCTTTAAAAACTCCGGCTCTTTTTTTCCTAGGTTCTTAGGGCGAAAATGAGAAGAATTCTGAGCATTAACAAATAAACTGTTGGACAAAATAAGAAATTAACAAGCAATGGACAGAAATTTTACAGAAATCCAGATATGAAATAAATTAAATTCAAATCTATTACTTATGAGCAAACCAAAGGCAAGGGTAGGAAAAGAAAAAAAGAAAAAAACCCTCCATGAAATGACATGAGGAAGAAACCTTGAGAGGAACCAGACTCCTTATCTGAGTGACACCACAAAGTCTCGTCTGTAACTGCATGTTATAAAGTCGAGCTCTGCTCTGTGTGTTATAAGAGGAACTGGAGTATGATTTAAATTTTGTTCATTCTTGTATGTGTTCTTAGCCGGAGGCCTTTCCACGGCTCTGTACTGTGGATATAATCAAAACTAGGTGGTTTTATTCTTTTTATATCCATCTGTACTTATCTATACTGCTTATCCTGTCTAGGGTGACGAAGAGAAAACCCTGGATAGGGGGCCAAACACTTTCAGTCACAGACTATGATTTGCAAACTCCATGCATGCAGACTGAAGGCCAGATCCAAACCAAGGACCATGGAGACTCCTCCCATTAACATTCCTACAAACACTTCACCGTATCAACAGTTACGCGTTGTATCATCACGTGCATCGGCCACGTCACAAGCCCCAGCGTGCGCTGATACCAGAGGGACAATAAAGTATTAGAACGAGTGTGTTAATACAAGCCTGTGAGCTCTAGCTCCTGCAACACGGTAATAAAAGCTGCTGGTATAAAAAATGAATCGACACCACCCGACCAATCAGGACCAACCAAGCAGATCACATGATTGTTGTCTGGTTATTATGCTGTGAATGTATTACCCTGTTTACCCGGGAAACTGGAAAACAGCTAATAGGTTTAGTGAGGGGAGAAAAGCAAGCTGCGATCAGGACGAGAACACACACACACACACACACACACACACACACGCACGCATACACACGCACACGCACACTCTTGCAGCCATCCATCAGTGGTGTGAGTGTGTTGCATCAGCATCTAAAAATAGAGTAAGCAGAGCCCATCTGTTCCTCCTATTTCAGACTGTTACGTATGAAAGAATGTTCCAGTGAGCTGAGCAATTCAGGAATCTCAAAACTGCAGTCAGCGGTGGAGGGGAAAACATCACGCGCACACACACACACACACACACACACACACACACACACACACACACACACACAATCAGTAATTCCTCTTATGATGTATGACGTAAAAGTTCAAATTAACTTCAAGATGTACTACATGAACACTGGTGCAGATGCTTGAAAGGGATTCATCCGGGTTTTTTTTTTTTTTTTTTTAATACAAGAAACGTTGACTATAATTAAAGTACATTTTTTAATAATAAAAAAAAAGGAAGTAGTGTTAATATACAGCTGCAGCACCATCTGGGTCAGTGAAAAGTTCAGAAATTAAAACGCTGTAATGGAACAAACAGAGCGATATGATGTCACAGAGTAGACTGTAGTACTGATCTGATGATTAATAGGTGATGTCATCATTAGAGGGTCTTTGGCTTTAGGGGCATATTTGACCTCGTACTGCTCATAGATAGATAGATATACAGACAGATAGATGGATAGATAGACAAATAGGTAGACAGAAAGGCACATAGATAGCTGGATGGACAGACAGACAGACAGACAGACAGATAGACAGACAGACAGACAGACAGATAGATAGATAGACAGATAGATAGATAGTTTTTATTAATCCCACAGGGACATTGTATTTGGACTAAACAGCTTTCCACATGGTTGTACATTTTCATTTTAATCATGTAAAAAAATATGGGGGATGCAAACTTGCGCTCTATTCTATCTCTAATTTGTGTACTGTATCCAGGGTTTTATCTCTGCTTCATGTTTGTTTGTTTGTTTGCTTGTTTGTATGTAACGGTATCTTGATTTTATTTCCATCGTCCTGTCTTTTGTGTCTTTGTTTGCTCTTACACATAGGCTCTGCTCTGGGCTCCATTACCGTCTTCACTACATGCATGTCGACGTCTCTTATCAGTCACACGGAGCACAAAGGATCTGAGTGTGTAACCAGAAGTGATACACGACACCAGAGACTGTACAGTTTGCAACAAAAATTAACTACAGATCGTTCATAGAAGAATGCCTCAGGATACTACAGTACACACAACGTATATTGGCAGTCAGAGCCAAAACCCCCATACGTCCATGAACAGAGCAGAGCGGCGCTGAGACGGCGACGGGTTCCCCCCCCCCCCCCCCCGCTGCTAAGAAACTTCAAGAGGCAGTCGTGATGTTATAAACAGGATGGGAACGCAGCCCTGGCTTTTAAACGGGCCTTATAAATAGACTTGACATTAAGCTTGCAAAGGGCTGTCTGTCTGTCTCATCCAGTAATAAGTCAACAGCGCCCCCTGTTGGACAAACATTGTAGCACAAAGGAATCTTGTGACATATTTCAGCATATTAAAAAAATGTTAATAAATGCTACGTATTATATTATAAACAAATTCAGGAGCAGCTCTGAGAATAGGCGTAGATCATATTGTTGTTTTAATAACATGAAATGTGAATATCTATCTATCTATCTATCTATCTATCTATCTATCTATCTATCTATCTATCTATCTATCTATACCGCCACAAACAAACAGAATATCAGTATCAGTTAGTTGACCACACACTCCATTCGGTAAGTAACGATAGCACACGGGTGTCAGGATCTGCATGTGGGCGGAGCCGCAGGTACCCTCTCGTAAAGCAATAAAACAGTGTTCTATTGAATCAATAAAAAAAAACTTTCATACTTGGCATAATGAAGAAGGAGATGACACTTAGCGCTGTGCTTTCAAGGGAAAACAATCAAGAAGATTGCGGTGTGTTGAAGTAGAGCTACGCTAACCTCAAAATTTATTATTTCCAGAAATTTTCTAAAAAACAAAAAAACAAAAACACGATACAGTAACATATCTTAATTTGATTTTTGAAAAGAATTTTTTATTTATATACTGTACTGTGGCTCAGTGGTAGGTGCTTCGCCTCCCATGTGGAAGGCCTGGGTTCGATTTACAGCCAGTGGCCCAACCCCCAGCTACTGGATGCAGTGCCGGTCCCAAACCCAGATAAAATGGGAGGGTTGTGTCAGGAAGGGCATTCAGCATAAAAAAAATAAATAAATAAATAAAAAAAAAGAAGAAGAAAGAAACCTGTGTCAAGCTTGTACTGTATGTGGACCGGATGGTCTGCTGTGGCGACCTGTTGCCGGGAGCAACCGAAAGACCAACAACATATTGTACTACAGTAGATGTGCCTGTGACTCTGTTTGTGTGGAATTAAATTGCACACCCAGAAGCATGTTTCTGAAAAAAAAATTTTTAAAGAATTTTGAGTAGAACTGATGATTTTTTCAAAGTCGAATGTTTTTATGATATAAGGGCGTTAAAAATCGCTCAGTAGTATTTTACACGATGCGTGCACAAACAGAGAAAAGATCCAAAAATCTATCTTGATGTGTTCTATTAATCATCTTACATCCCCCCCTCCCCCCCAAAAAATAATTTTTTTTGCAAATATCTTCAAGGTACAGAAAAGCCAACTTTAAAAGTAGATGTTTGCATTTGGGATGGTAAAATGTTGCAGTTCCTTCATGATCCAACTATGCATACATTGGTTAGAAGTTTGTCTAGCATTGCAACCAAATTTCAACATTTGAGTCAGGATATTCATAAAATCATGATACTAATGGACCCAAAAATCATACCGGCACATAGGCACCACGCTGTTATTGTATTGGCTTGTCCTTGACGATTCCCGTCCTTATAATGCGTTGGAGGTTAGTACCTGTTATTACTTGTGTTAAAATGTAAACCTCTTCGTCATGAAGCCTTTCCTGTGATGAAACAAACACCACCACACACATCTACAGGAAACCGTACAGGTCTTAAAGAGCGCTCTTAACCAGTATTTGTGTACAGGTAGTCCCCGAATTACAAACAGAGAAAATGTCTGTCCTGTAAAGCTGTCCTGATGGTGAATAATCCTAATTCGAAAAAACCTCAAGAGTTCACAGTCCAATACAGTGGGAAACAGCTCTGACACAAAATGGCGTCTGGGATTCCCCTCGTGATTTAAAGGCGAAGAGACAACGCTGTTACATTTCACTGTGAGATGAGATTTCCTTATGCGCGGTTATGGCGGTTTTGGCCACATGATGGCAGTGTGGGGAAAGAGGACAGAGTCAAGTGGATTGATACGCTTTACACGAGATTTGTTTATAGATTAGTTGTAGATTTGTTTCAAAGGCGTATAAGCCTCACTTTGTCAGACTTGAGAACAAATTGGACTTATGAACGTGCTCCTGTTATAAGTCACTTTAAATGAGACACTTTCACTTTCTATTTAAATTTCCACAACAAAATTTCTATGTTTTTCTCTTCTCCATATTCGTACAGCTAAATTCTTATATCGTATTCTAGAAACATATTATTCTTCTTCGCTAAAATTACTTTCTATTTTTTAAAATTCATACTCATTTCCTATTAGTAATCTTTTATTTTACGGTCACGTGCAGTCATTTAAGCATTTCACTGCATATCGTACTGTGTATGACTATTTATCACATATACAAAATTTTAATCAGATTTGAATTAAGTGTATGATGTAAAAGGTTTAGTGATCACTGACAAGACAAGTCTAAATAAAGTAAATCAGGTTTCATAACGGCACCACACACACACACACACACACACACACACACACACACAGAACACACCACCACTCGCTGTTTAAATCAATTCAACATTTTAATGGGCACAGAAAGGTTGTGAGAGAACACTTTTGAATGTTTTACATGGCTGTAGAAGCTGAAAAGGACATCCTCATGCTCATCTGAAACATCATTCAGACAGTTTCACAATTCAAATTACAGGCAACAAACAAAAAAAAAAGATTGTTTTTAACAAAAATCAACATCGCTGTAAAAACGTCAACGGTGTGAACAGTGAACAAACGGATAAAATGAGACGACATGAAGAGGACAAGAAGTCAGACTTGGCAGTTGGCGTGACGTGGCACTGTGATATTTACCTGATATGACACTGGCACAGTGAGTATCCTCTTTAAACACTACTCTCTCCCTCTCTTTTTCCTCTCTCTCACTCAATCACACACACACACCTGCAACCTTAATAGGTGGCTCAAGGATACACGTGATTAAATTCCTTATCAAGTCAAGGAACCAAAGAAAAAATCAAAAACAAACAAACAAAAAAAAAATCCAGCATTTTATATCCCATGTATTTAAAGAAAGCAGCACTTTGGGAAGTCACTTTTGTATAATATTCCTTTTACATGTCACGTTCCGAAATAAACGGGATGTCAGTGAATATGGAAACCTGTCAGTAGGGACAGTGGGAAGGTTTGTAATCGATAATAGTAATAATAATAAAATAAAAGATTCAAGCACTATAAAGATACAGACAGCCTTGAATACGCGTCTACAATACAGATAAACGGCTGCAGACGTGGTGGATCCGAGGTGCCGGGTTGATGATTGACGTTTCGCCAACCCCCCCCCTTTCAGAATCCGGTCCTCTTGTGTATTTCTTTGTTTACGCACCGAGAGTCGTGTCAGTCACAGTGACGATGTCGCTTTTTGTTTTTGTTTGTTTTGGCGAGTAAGAGTGCCTTCAGTGCTTAACGTAGGCGTCGGGTTCGAGTTCAATTTCAGTCTTGAAATCCCTTCAAAAAAATTAAAATAATAATAATAAATGCCTTGAACACTTGAACAGGACTGTGCGTTATAATGTCAGGCCACGGCCTCCTGTAAAGACTTCTCAAGAGTTGAGAATTGGCCTTGTTTGTTGTTTAACGGACTCGTTCATCAAAGAAACGTAATCGAATTCAAGAACAGGACAGACAGACAGACAGACAGGTTGGTGATTGACCAAGAACCACGATCTTGTACTCCTGGAACAAGCGGACATGTGTATATTGTGTCCGGGATATATTTATGTATAGTTAATCATTGAAAATCTTTATTTAAAAAAAAAGGACAAAGAATTAACCGTCGTGCCACGAAAAAAATACAGCGGGACCTCGGCAGACGGATTGAATTCGTTCTGGAGACGTCGTATCATATTACGATATGAATTCTCCCATAAGACAAATGCGCAAATGCAGATAATTCGCTCAAGCCACACAGAAAATATTCAAATCACGTAGCTTTTGAACACATGGCCAAAGGCAGCGTTGGTATCGTGGGTCGACTCTTACGAAACAGCTTTCGCGTAACTTGGCTGGCGTTCGCTTTGTTTGTGTGTATGCTAATGCAATTTTTTTGCTAAATTACAATTTATTAGGCGAAAAATTCGTAATGGACGGTATTAGTATACCGAGGTTCCACTGTAAATACATTAATTTTGTTTGTTTTGCGCATGTCAATATTACAGCTCACACCCCCCCCTCCCTTAAAAAAAGAGGGGGAGGGAGGAAGAGAAGGAAAAAATAAAAACAAAAACACATTCTAACACACTCTTCCAGACATTACAGAGCAAACTCATCCGTCTTAAACCTACTCAACTCATCGTGCCTTAAAAATTATCTTTATTTATTAATTTTTAACAATTTCAGCTCCTGAAAACAAGAAAGCAAAAGCAAACAAAACAAAACATTTTCTCCCAAACGCTCAAAAGTCGAACTCTAGTCTGTGAGCACAGGAAATAAATAAAAGCAGGGGGAAAAAAAAAAAAAAAGAGCTTATTGAGCAAACTGTCGAAAGCTAATTATCTGACACGGTTAAAAGAAATCGATTCACTAAGTGTAAAGGTCCGGGCCTTGAGGATGGATTTAGTGATTTTTTTTCTTCTTTGCGATTTAGTGTTTAGACTGTTAATCGAACACGAGCCTAAAACAATCTTAGATAGTGAGATCTAAACACACATGGTTGCTCAGTGTGAAAAAGTTAAATACAAAAAGTTATAATAATTACAATAATAACAATAAAAAGAAAAAAAAAAATCACAGCCTTGTTCATTAGAAAGTGAGTGGGGAAAAAAAGAAGAGAAAACAAGACATGACTGCTCAGAGAGACAAGAAATTGTGGCGCTGATTGTTTACGAAGCAAATCTGACACTGAAGAGGAAAAAATAAAACAACTACGTTAAAATCGTCTACATAAAGTGGTTCGTTCAGGCACCTGTATGACGGTTCAACAGGAGGCGAGAGCAACGAAGGAAACTTGCATATCTCAAGCTCTGGAGTCGAAACGCCATTGCACATCTTCAGAGCAACACGCACGCGCGCACACACACACACGCACGCACACACACCAGACTAGCGTTCGTGTCCATGCTAATCCTCCTCCTCATCCATTCCTAAAGCTAAGATGCATCTAGACATGTGCTGACGTTAAATACGAAAAACATCGCCTCTTTATATATATATAGATATTTATTTATTTATATATATATATGTAACACTACGTTATTTTCAAATAAAATAAATTACTCGCATCACAAGGAAGAAAAACCGACAAGAGTGCGCAAACTTTTGAACTGCCCAACAATACTGTGCATCGTTCCATTAGATATCAATATTGCATACGAGACGATCGGCACATGCCTAGACGCAAGCCGCTCGGGAAGAAAAAAGAAAAAAAAAAAAACTTGGCGTATAGAATAATTTCTCTATCTTTGTATAAAACAGAGTCGTAAAAACTGAAATAAGTGCTTTGAAGAAAATATCAGGTAAGCGAAAAATAAGCTACTAATTTAATTATTTTATTTATTTATTGATTTATTCTTTTAAAATCTATTTTCAGTAAATAAAAAAAACTTTATTTATACTACAATTAAACTACAATAATCTTAAAAAAAAAAAAAAACCAAAACATGACTGTAAATGTTTAAATGACGTGATGTCAATTTAAGACGTTTAAACCGATTAAGAGCCATTCTTATCGTAACAAGTCGGGACTCGAGAAGGGTCGCGTCTTTTCCTGATCGCGTGACTGAAGTAAAAACTTCTACACAAAATAAAATAAATAAAAAATAAACCGCCACCTAAACCTGTGAAACGCCTCCTGGCGGAAACGCTCGCAATGAATTATTAAATACTGAAAATATAAAGAAGCTACATTTTCTCTTGGCGAGTTTACATTGCTCGCGCCAAAACAAAACAAAAAAAATCTAATCCAGACAGAGAGACAGAGGACGCGCAGACAACTCCCGACTGCAGTTGCATATAATGAGGCGCAGGAGGAGAATCCGACCGTCCGCGGCGGGCTCAGGTTAAAGCGGTAACGGGTCACCTTTTAAAGAAGCAGTTTGTCACTTTCAGATGGCGCAATGACGAGGCTCAGCCAAACAAAAGCCAAAATAAGAAAATAAGGGTAATTATAATAAAATTTTAAATCGAATCAAACAAACATATACCAGATTTGATTACTCTGAGACGCAGTGCTGCTGCGGGAACGCCGCATGTTCTGGACATCATGACTGAAGAAACAGCGTATGTTAGTCAAGTTATTAAATATATTCCCAAGCTCAAATGACGAGACAAAACCAAACCAAACGGAAAGCAACCCTGCGGTGTCATCGTCACTCTGATTCAAATTAGATGAACAGACCGAAGGGGGTGGGGGCCCTCAGACAAACTGCATCTTTAAAAGAAACAAAATAGATATATAACGCACAGGCTACATTTTAAGCCACAGAGAGGTGTGGCGCGTTCCGACGCGAGTCAGGATCGTTCTCCACCAAATGCACCTTGTGAAAGGGGAAAAAAAAAGAAAAACAAAACATATTCCGGTTTGTAATGGCTTTCCCGATTCTACCTGAGTAAAGAGTTAATTATTCTCGAATGCACAACAGCCCAAAGCCATTCGAAAGCAGGAGTTAGTAACTCGTGTTTCAGATAGATGTAGTCATCTTTAAACCAGTATGTTTACATAAAGTGCGATTACTCACGATGAGCCAAACACCTTTGCTTGGTTAAACAACAAAGAAGGGGGGGGGGGGATTAAAAGAAACAACAAGATAAGTCGATTATATTATTATTTAAACAAAGCCTAGGAAAGACAGAGAGGTTTATCTATACTCCGGCCCGATCTTTGGTCTGTCTGGGCAAAAAATAATAATAAAAAAATTCAAAAAAGGGACCGTGATATCTCGGCACAGTGTACCGTCTGAGAGTTCTGAAGAAAGGTCTTGCTCGTGAAATGTCACAGTAGATGATGCCGAGGCTTTAACGCAACCCTGCTGATTACGGGTTACGAGCCTGAACGTTAGTTAGCTCTCGAGACAGAAATGTGCAAAGAAATGTTAAGGTTCGGGTCACGACGGGAGAAAAGACCACCGAGTTCACGGCTTTGTCCGTCCACGGCTGCTTCTCAACAGCGTGTAACAAAGTCATTTAGATTTATTGGAACGCTGTAAAACGGTTGTTGCTTGTTCGGCCGACAAGTTTTTCCTCGTCCAAACTCTCTTTCGCTGTAGGCCGCTTTTCTCAGCGCTGTTGTGTATTTCAAGTAATGTATCGCCGAGAAACCCAACTCGCACGAAGGGACGAGATCCTTCTTTGCTGGGAATTATTAATAATACTGAGAGACCTAAAATAAAATAACATTTTAAAAAGCAGTCTTAGAACAATCCTGCTGAGAAAAATGTGATTTCAAATCAGGCTTGTGTTGCTCAAACGGTTTAAAAAAAGAAAAAAAGAGAGAGTCTGGTCAAGAAGATAAAATTAAGACTAATCCATTTATCTTCTTCTGCTCTACTGAGCCTTAAAAATTGCCCTCATGGACTGTTTATGTGCATCGCATGGAAGAAAAAAAAAAAACACCACAAAAAATGTCTCAAAGAAGCAAGCAGGATGCTTGTAGTTGTTTCCCGGAAGGCTCGCTTTCCCCTCGCAGCCGATCCACACAAAACACATTCCCGCTCGCTTTAACCGGTTTTGGCGTAGCGGTTGTTCGTAACGTCTCTGTATAGATCACAGCAGTCTCAAACCCACAGAAGTCCGAAGCTTTAGCAAGTCTCTTCATCATCATTCACACTTCTATCTTTATCAGTTCAGTTCTGGTTCATGATCCAGGATCAGATCCGACTGTAGCACCCAAGGTGGAGCAGATGTAGTACTGGTACTCAACACCTTTAAAGATCAGGTCTGTCCATGGCCTCTTCGTAGTACATCACGTTTTCTGGATCTAGGAGAAGGGGGGAAAAATTATTATTATAATAAAACACATTAATGCTGTGATTTCTTTCATTCATTCAGTCAGAAATCTTTATCCTGGGGACACTGGGGCGTGAGAAGACTTGGGAACACATCTTTGATGGAATGCCAATTAGTCACAGTCACACCTCGAGGTCATTTAGACTGGATTCCTTTATTTTTTTTCCATCATCAAGGATCACTTATACTCGCTTTTAACTTTCAACACACACACACCAAAAAAAAAAAAAAAAAAAACGTATCAAATGCTATCGTAGCATGTTGCTAGCAACATCATTACATGTTGTTAGCATGATGCTAACATGCTAGCAACATGCTAATATTGTTAGCATATTGTTATTGTTAGCATAATGTTAGCATTATGCAATATGCTAATAACATGCTAATGATGTTGCATACTAACATATTAGCATGTTGCTAGCATGCTTTCAACATGATAAGCATGTTAGCATCGCAATATCAACACGCTAAACATGATAGCATAATGCTAACAAGATGCTAAGGATGTTGCCAGCAACATGCTAATATACAGTAGTTAGCATAATGCTGATCATATTAGCAACATGCTAGGAACTCGCCAACATGAAGGTGGGCTCACTTTACTCAGGCAAACAATCAGGGTATCTCAGGATCACTGTTAAGCTGTCGAGCCACGCCCTAGCAACCACTTTCAGAGCACTTCCGCAACTGACCCTGTAGATTGTCATTATAAAACGCCCTAATGCTCGAGTTTTGCCACGGTAAGCACCACTCACATTTTTGCCTCAGAAAACGTACCGGTCAAGTTTCTCTGTATAATCTTCTGCTACACTGACGCACTTATCCCAGAGTTTCACTAGTGCTTGGATACCATCAAGGTAGAAAGTTAGAAAGATATGATTAGACTGCCAACGTCACGTCTTAAACGCTAGCCTCCCAAGAACTCCTTTAATGGCCCAAACATGTGGAAGTGGATTGGAGCGAGGTCAGGGGACATGGCGTACCGCGCTTGATGTCTTTTGTAAATGTCAAACACTTCTACGCTTTCAATCTTCATAAGTTCCAAGTCCCAGATTGACTTGACATGACTTGTACATTAAGGGGAGCGTCAGTGCGTCCAGGAAAAAACAAACAGACTAACGTCATGTCGACTTGTGTTGTTTTGAGTTCTAGCAATAATCAGTAAAAGTATGAATTTTATAACCTCTCATGTTGCGTTTAAACCTATCGACGATGTTTATTCGCGTACCGGTGTCATAATGAAAAAAAAAAATTTTTATGGAACAATTGTCATACACAAACATATCAAACAAATAGAATTAAATGTATTATTATTAGCATCATCGATTAAATGAGAAGAAAAATTAAAAACTGCCCACCCACCCGGTTTCACAAATATTTTTAAGATTATTGAACATTTTTTGAGTTCACAAACAAACTTTGACAAACATATTGACTTTGAACGTAGCTTGTAAGAAACAACAAAAACATTATAAACCATTGTACAATTCAGCCTGACAGACAGAGATGTTTCTGCTCTGATATAGATCTACTGGATGTCACTTTTAATCCTGCAGATGGGCGACCGCGCGCACAATGCCGCTCATGTTATCGCTACTCCTGCAAGCGCACACGACATCAAGTATTCGAGTGTAATCCCAAATTTATCCAAGTATTTAGTAGAAATAAAAAGCGTAATTTGTACATTTCCCTAATGAGAAAAGGTATAGCTAATGTTTATGAAAGGCCGAAAAATAAACCCTCACCTTGCTTGTGAATAGTGAGAAGATGATCAAATTCTGCAAAAGAAAAGAAAACAATCAGAATACAAAGCTTACGTTTTATATAAATGCTGTTCACTTGAAAACTTGTAAGGACACATTTATCAGACTTTACCTTTAGTGTGGTAAAAGACAGCAGCCTGGAGATCGGCCCATCCCCACCCCCGAGCTCCTGACCCACGCTTCTCTTTCACGCCGTGCACCTGGGACAATGCCTCGGCGCTCCTTGTAGAGTCTGCGTCCAAATCCTGGTGAGAGGCGCCTGAACCTGTGCGCTCATCTTCACGCTCCTCCTGATGGGCGACCCGGGTTTGTGGAGACTCCTGACCGGCGGCGCGGGAAGCGGAACACGGTTTCACGGCCACGTCGGTCCCGTTAGTCCTTCTCTGAACATCCTGAGGAGCCGGGAACGAAACGGCGGACGAGGGATGGATGAACGGAATGTCCTGAAACGTGACGTCTGAAAGATCGAACGGCGCGGCGGGACGAGAAACGGACATCCCTTCCGGGCCTGCGTTGGGCTCGTTGATGAACGACAGGCCCCACTGGTTCTGAAAGATGTCCCCGAGAGCTTTCTGATTTGTCTGAGCAGCAAGGGGTTGCATATTTAAAGGTTTGTGCGGGTAAACAAAAAAACTCGATTTCCGTGGCTCCGGAGCAGACGAACAAGATGACGAACTGCAACCGTTATCCGTGGCGGACTCGGCGTCCTCCTCCTCCTCTTCGGCCTGGTTCGAGGAGGAAGGTGCGGAGCTAAGAGCAGCAGCGGAACTGAACGACGTTTCTACGGAGTAACACCCGTTAGTGTCTACAGATGCTAAGCTAGCAGACGTGACAGTTTTTACAGCAGACATAGGAACGTGCGAGAGCTTTCCTGGCGTCTCTGCGTCAAGCTGCGTCGCTTTGTTGAGGTTCTCCTTAACTTTGCTCGCGTAACTAATTTTCGGGACAATCTTGGCGCTGCTGTTGTCCACCGGAAACGCGGGAGGAGGCTTGAATAAAGTCCACGAGTCCTCTTTCGGGTTCACCGAGGAGACTGGTTTGGTTTTACTGACCCGATCGTCAGTCTTTTTACCAACAAGACCAACAGAGTTCTTGCTGTCAGAGTTGCCTCGCTGCACATCGGCCCTGGGACCGGCGTCCTGAACGCCTGGCCTTTTGTGCATCTCCGGTTTAAGTAAAGTCCTGGTGCAGTTAGGCAGAGACTGCAGCGTTTTCCCGGACACCTCCTGGTTTGACGGTTCTGAATCCTGCTTAAAAAAGGGCTTCGCCGCTTTCTCCTTGTCTCGACCCGTGTTCTCGGTGCCTTTCATGCTGCTGCGTCTCGCCCTCCTCTTTTTAGGCGTGGTGTAGCCGCTCTCCGAGCCGCTCCCGTCGTTCTCGGCGCCAGGCTTGCTCGAGAAACCGTTCGTAATGTAACCGGGACAGAGGACCGTCTCTCCGTTCAGAGACAACACCGTCTCCTTTTCATGCATGTTTTTAACCTTTAAAACAGAAGTCGTCTGGTGATGATCCTCATCCATTCTGAGAGTTAGGAATTGTTACGAGTTGACCCTCCTCGCTTTGGGGGGGAACATCAGGGAACAAGTTGTCCTTATTCACAGTCAGGTTGAAACCGATTAGTAAACTTTGACCTGCAAGACAGGACACAAGCATGAGGAAAAACGTTAGCAGGAATGATTAACACACAGCACAGGGTATATTGTGAGTCAAACAACACACACAGATTTAGCAGGAAACTAAGGTGAACTTTGAAATCTTCCAAGGCCACCATGACTGAGCAAAACGTGACCAAGACCTGACTGACTGACTGACTCACGCAGCAAACTCTGTGGCAAACATCTACATAAATACGAGCTTCCTGGGAAAACCTAAACAATCATCACTCATAAACACAACTTATTACATTACAATAAAACACATATTAACAAATATTTTTATTATTTTAATTTTCCAAATGATCTTCATAAAGCTTTATTTTTAAGGCACATGTTGTTCAAATATACCGTCAGGGAGTTTAATAATGAACCTGATTCTTTAAATAGTTGTTTAAAACTACACGTTTTAAACTTACTATTTTTATACACAATTAGGTCATGACACGTTCTGATTCCGGCTGTATCTCATTCCAATACTTTTGATCACCAAGGGCACTGCGTAGCGCGCGAGGACTTCATTTAAACTGCTCGAAGTGCACTTAAATAAGGGCGAGTCTTTGATTTGGGATTGAACCGCCGCAGGTGGTCCAGGCCCGATATGGAAGCTAGCTAACTCGCTGTATATCTGGAAAGTAACATAAAACCTGAAGAAACGTTAAAGGCACGTTCAAATGTACATTTTCGACTCACTTTCTTTAAAATAATACTCATTTTATTCGCTGTCTATTTAACTAATTCTAACAAACTCTTTTCTTTAGCTTAGCTAGCTAATGTTTTTGCTTACGTTAGCTAAAATTCATCGAGATTTTAAATCAGAAATGTTAAGTACTGACATGAGCAAGATTTTCAAAATATATACATTATATTGCCCCTCCATCAAATACTTCAGCGGTGAAAATAAATTAAGCAGAAGCAAACTTTTTGGCTTTATATTCTGGGACTTTTGGTTTTAACATGGCGGACAGGAAAATTGATCACGTCATGTTAAACTTCGCACCCGTATTCCGGATCAACCCCCTGCCCCCTGTATAACGAGTGGCTCGTTCGAGGTCACGTGCACACAAAATACACCAACCGGTTTAGCGATCTCGATTGATGACGGACTAGCCGACCAATGCCAGACAAGGAGGCGGGACTTGACGGAATGTGGGTAGAAGGAAAAATTATTTGGAAAATTCCAGCTTTTAACGTTAGCTTCACCAAACATGCCGATTAGTTGTATTTTTAAACCAGTGTCATATATATTTACACGTTTACAAGATATTTAAAGTGTCTAAAGATGCATTTAGTTCAACATTCGCCCTCTGTAAATTAAGATATTCTAGTGTTAGTTAAGTCTAATGTCAGCTCTACCTGGTGCTAATCATGCTAATCTCCCAGTTACCTCCAGCTTTCTCCTTCTGCGTTTCCGGCAGCTTGAGCTCACAGGACCGATGAACACCATTGTTCAGATGTCTCTCGGAGTGCCGTGTGATTTCCCCCGGTCCATGGCGCTGCAGCTGTGTGGTTGTGGTGCTTGTTTGCCCGCTGTCTGTGGTGCTGCTGCTGCTCCTCCATTGAAACTCTGCGGGACTGAACACGGGTTTGACTCAGCATGTCGCCCCCTGTCGGTCAAGCTCCGCCACTGCGAGCAAATGCTCCGCCCATGTGGAACACCCAAAGGGTCGCATCTCAGCACAAAGCAAGCTCCTTCCCTTCATCCATCGAGGAAGCGCTGTAGTCCAAATAGGGAAAGAGGTGGCCAAGCGTGATTACCGTAATCTATATAAACAATTACCCCTATTTGGGAACGTCACTGCCTAATCTGAGGTAGTTCTGTCACAGGCGTGTCACAGGCGTGTTCCTCACTGAATGTAACAGTAACTTTATGTCATTCTGTAAGCGTGTCACAGCCGCTGTAACGTGGTACGCCATCCCGAGCTCATATCGATTCGTTTTGTTTATTAGAGCATCATCTTTAATATACCGTAGCTCTTTATACAGTGATGAAACCCTCACATACAGACAACAGAGTAGTAGGATTATTTTATTCTCTACAAATAGAGAGTAGAGGAAATACTGTAATCCCGTCCGAATAGGGCGTAAAATAACATGCTAATACACTCCCTCAATGGCTTACAGCTTTTATAATACTGCGATAAAAAAAAAACAATATCACAAAATCTATTAGTTCTTGCATAATTTAATAACTGATTATATTTACAGTAGTTTAGCTGTAAGAAATGTTACTACTAAACATAATGGACATATTCTGTATTTGGCATTTTTAATTTATTTTTTATTATTTTTTGGTTTAAAACTACATTTTAACTATTAACATATGTTGACCCTCTAAGATTATTGCACGTACAGGAAATCAGGCACATCTGTAAGGGAACAAAGTACACTGTATATAAACGAGACATGGTTTGAGGAACTGCAGTGTTATGAAGCTGAAATTTAATCTGTAAATTTAAACTTTTGTAAACGTCTCATCTTTGCAAAATCTCGCCCTTTTTTATTTTCAACTCAGTGTTTCTTCTTCCTCCAATATTATAATGAGCGCTAGTTACTGTACATGACCGAGTACGCCCTAGAGAATCGTCCAGAACTGCTTATGAAGAAGTAAAACGGTTACATTGTAACATATAGATTCTGGGATACTTGTCACGTCATTCAAATAGTTTTAACTAAAGAAATATTTGAATAAATGTTGAACAATTCAGCCATTTAAATGATTATACGAGGGTGTATAATCCGCAGTCCGGCTATAGAATTTCTCTTATTAATTAAATTTTAGAAAAGAAAAATACATAATTTTTCAACATAATCTCCTTGCTTTTCAATGTACTGTTTTTGACTCACCCTTGTACATTTATTGTGATTCTTAGAGGTCAAATATAAGCCGAATTCAGCTTTAATAAAAAATGGCTTTGATGGGTGGACAGTTCAGAAATCTCCCCAGTCTAGTTATTATTGTACACATTTAAATGATGTGCCGAATTGTATGAATTGTTTCTGCTCATAAAAAAACCTCAGGAATTCAAGACATTCATAAAGACATGCCATTAATCTTGTCCATGTCCCGGAGCATGTTCAATACTGCACCACTAGAGGGCGCTTCCTCTCCAAATATCATGCTCTTCAAAAATGTCAAACACTATTACATTAGTTATTTAATATAAAAACAGATCCTGAGTATTAAAAGTGTTACAGCCTTGTGGGGCTTCAAACATCAGTAGAAATTTACTATTGCGGTTACTCCGTTTTTGGAGTATTAAATGACAATAATAATTAGTGGATCTCAGTAGGTCACGACAGAGTGATATTCACAGTGTACAGTATCACTAGAGACTAAAGCGAATACCTCGAAAGAACTATTTTATTAACATTTCACAAGTCTTTACATTCCACCTACATCCAGGATCGAGTGTCGGACAAGTTATGACATTTTTTGTAGCAGCTTCTTCAAGCATGCGAGAGCAACTCACTGGGACATAAATCACTGGAGGGAGGCGATGGTTAATGGGACTGTATAAGTGTGTCCTGTTCTACACCCAAAGACTTCTGTAACCTAGAAGCAGGACGCACGCCAGCGCCCGCGGTGTTCAGAGGTGAAATCAGGAGGCTTCTGTTCGAGAGTGTTCGCTGAGGACAGACACTGATTCTCTTAAATATGGCGAACATTATAAAAGTGAATAATCAAAAGGGTTCGCGTGTCGTTTTTGGACATTTCACATGTTAAAATGAGTTAAAATCTTAATTAATTGTAAAACTGCCTGGTGCACACTGATTCGCTCAGCCTCTCTCTCTTACAGTAACTAGGTTTCGCTAATTCCTTTCGATCGAATCGCGTCGGGTGTGAGGCCATTACATCACTTACATCTTTTTTTCCCTGTTATTTGACACAAACTAAAACAGACAAAACAATCTGGCTGTCAAACAGACTGTCCTGTTTCTGTCCTGTTTAAAAAAACAACAACAACATCACCGCCAACAGTATAATGTGCCATATAATATACAATATAATGTAATATAAAATATTTTCTGTGCATTCCCTGAATTACAAATGTGTCGTCTTGTGGTGTACAAGTTAATACTTCTGTGAGCCGTGGACAAACATTATCGGTTTTTAATACATTTTAATCGGTTAATCATTAACTGCTATAGTCGCTCTCTCTCTCTCTTTTGGTCTTTTGGTCCGTATCGTTGGTTCTTTTGTCACGTGACTGCCATAGACACTATGCAGTGCAATAGATCTAAAAGCCTCGGACTAGAAGACTCATGAGAGGAACCGCTCAGTTCAGTTTCCTGTCTTATCTCAGTTTCCCCTCTTAGTTAGCTAGTTTAGTTTTTCTGTTAATTTATGCTGTAAATTCATGTTGCATGTAGCACCTTGGTCCTGGAGGAACGTTGTTTGGTTTCACTGTCTACTAACTGTATATGGTTGAAGCCTACTTGAACTTGAGCATAGCGTCTGTGAGAGAGACACATGGCAAAAGAACGAACGATTCGGACCAGAAGATATGAGAGATGAGCTGCTCATTCTGTTTATAATTTGTCCTTGTCTGCACTGTAATATAGCCAAAATGTGTGTATGTAGACGTGTCGGGGGTCTGTTTATTGAAAATGTAACTTTTTATTTTATCTCTGATCAAATGAACGAAATGACTCAGTAAAAGATTCATTCATTCCGATGAACGAGATTCAAAGAACCGAGTGACTAAAATGATCCATCACTAGTCCTCACTGCGCAGGTCATGTTGCGAGCGCTACCGTACCTCTGCGTACCTTTCACATGATGTCACATCGAGTTCACACATGCAGTTTCAGGTCATAACTCGCACCCTGACGTGATCAAATAGTTCCCACTTAATGACATGTACAGCGTGTGACATGAACACGCTCACAGGATGAAGTAAACTAAACAGTAAAAGTGAATAATGAACCAGTGAAACGCCGCAGACTAATTTTAATCTCGGAACGAGATGACGGTGATGGATGAAGACGTTCCCCGGAGCCCCTGTCATTACGCTGATAAACGCCTGTAAGCTGCAGCAGAGCCGGTATTCGCCCAGGCCCTCCGGTGCTGCGATAGACAGTCGATACCTCAACAACCATTAACAGCACAGTGTCGGTGTGAAGCCCTCCAGCCTTTTAGCCTGTAAATTTCACATTTTATGAACTATTTACTCCCCTCGTTGGCGGGGTGACGGGTTCGACGAGGCTTTATGGATTTAAGTTCTGACAGTTTTGATGAGTATCATCATATTGGATGTGTGTGCGATGTCAGTGTTACACGGCTGCAGTCTGTGATATATTTATTTCAAATGAATAAATTAATTCAGTTTCAACTCGACTCAAATAAATGAAAAAAAAAAAACTCAACCGTAATATATATACTGTATATAAACCTTATTTATTTAATAAATTTATTTATTTTCCCCCTTGAATGTTTCTGGATATTTTCCGAACAGTAATGTGAATTTTCATTTATTACAAATATAACTTGTAAACATGTTAACATGTACAAGCTCATAAACAGTTGCCGCTGTACATCTCGGTGGTACGTTGTTTAAGTATACAGTATTAGCAGCACTGTTTATAGCAATGGTTATTTTAAATGAATCTTTAATTCAATCTTTTTTTTTGCTCCTGATGATGGCGCTGTTTCTATTTTCAGTAAACCCTTCTTATCTTACTCCACAGAGTTATTTGAGATCATGTCTTCGGAAATAAAATGCCACCGCAGCTGAAATCAACTCCGGGTTTTAGTCCAAAATCCGACGTAGTTTTTTTCGCCCTGTTTACAAAGTGACGTCAGAAACAAAGCAAAAATGTTTTTTTCCTAATCCTCAGCGACGTGCCGTCTGTTTCTTAATTTGAATGGACAGGATTAATTTCTTCATATTCCGCTTCCAAAGAGCCAGAACATCTTGTATTTGTAGTGCAGTCTTGAGGAATAGTTCTCCAGACTTACTGAAGGACTTTTTTGGTCTCGTCCCGTCCCTGTTCCTGCACAGTCTTAGATGAATGTTGTTGGTTTGTTAAGCCACACAGAGACCTAATGTACTGTATGAATCATTCTAATACAAATAACTTCCAACTTAAGGCATGAACCAGAGAGAAACCGGTGCAGATGATGACGGACGATCAGGACGGTGTGATTAGTTCACTGCTGATGCTGAATGCTGAGCGGTTGGAACGGACGAGAGGGGAAATGAGGTCGCTGCTGAGGTTGGGACATAAACAACCTGTCACAGTAATCGACACTTTAATTGAATCTACATCATTTAATCTAATAAGAAGAAATGGGAGGGGCAAATACTTTTGCACAGCACTGTAGCTACAGTTACTGTAATGTTGTGGACCATCAGCAAAACTGCTTATTTTCTCGCAGCTGTAATCCCTCACCACAACCTCTTTTATTCCCTGAAAAGAAACACCGTCAGGTCACTTGGCATCGCCTAATAGCTTTAATTAAATCATAAAACAAAGTCTTTGTGTTTTAACTCTAAAGCGATATCAGTAGTTACAGTCATTCCCAGTGATTTTTACAGTAATTGGGCCCCTGGTGTGTTTACGGTTGAGTCATCCATCACGGGTTGCTCATCACTCTCTCTCTCTCTCTCGCTCCTGACTGGAGAGAGTGAGAGATGTGTTGTGTCTACTGACTCAGACAGGGTGGTTCTGTTCAACTGTATGTGAAGTGTCAGGTGTGTGTGTGTGTGTGTGTGGAACAGTATTACAGCATTACAGCATGTTGTGTCAGAAAACACACAGCTCCTAAAAGCATACAGTCTCCGGTGACTGGGTTTAATTTTAATCATTGTGATTGTGTCATATTTTCAATAATAATAATAATAATAAAACCAAAAATCAAAGAGTCAATCTTTTATCCATTTCGAATCTAAATGACTGTTCACTGTTCGTTTTTTTTTTTCTTCTTTTTTTTCCCTATTGGAAAAAATGACCTAAGGCGATCTGTCTTCGGCAGGAGGATATGTTTTATTGAGGTGTGAAAATTCCACTCGGAAAGCCAAAAACATATATTAACATTCCTCTGCAAAAGCCAAGCTTAGCGAACCGGACTCTACTTACTCATTACTCTAACTACCCCTTAGGAAACGCATATCTATAACTTTGGACACAAACCTCTAATAACAACGCGAGCAGCAACCGCTCATTATGCGAGCCCGAGCTGGAGATTTACAAATCTCAGGAAAGTGTCGTGGGACAGGTTCCCCTCATCATGAAAATGGTTATTCCTCCAAGGGCGTCGCAGGACGCTCAGTAAAGTAGGCCTTGATTTATTCTTGGCGGCTGATAATTACTAGTGTCTCGTCATCTGTCAGGAGGAACGGACTCCTCTGGTCTCAGGCACAGATTTCGTGTTCTCAATGGGAGGCAATAAAATCTGACATGGGCCACTAATAAATCATCAGCTGGTCCAGGGGCATGGTGCAACATTCACAACTCCGCTTGGACCACTGACTCGGAACGGTCTAACAGAACGGCAAAAAAAAAAAAAATACCAAAACCCTGAAAATCTCAGGTGCTGAAAGCTGAAATGTGCATTTAAGTGCTGTTTAATTTTTGAAGCACAGGATTTCCAGATTTGGCTTTATGAAATTCCAGATACTGCCTATAGATCTGTAAGATAAATCATGCACAAACAACATGGGCAAAGTAGGTTATTCAATCATAAACTGGTGCTGAAAACTTCCTCATCTAGGTGTAAAAGAGAATTTTCAGATCAGATCATATAACAGCATTTTTCATAATACTTAATGCTTCTTACTGTATCTGCCGATCCATGGTTTGTTCTTTGTCAATATGCCTTCGCAATTATTTTTCCATCACTTTAAAAGAAACACATTTGCTGAATATAATTTCCTGCCCTTTTACACTATTTCCTGTAGTGTCCATAACTTTATGAACTCAAATCTTTCAGTGATCTTAATCGTGATTCAGATGAAACTTGGCCAATTTAGATTTCACATAAAAAGACATAAAACTGAAAAAGTGTAATATTCTAAAATGCTAAATTGTTAAGATATCGCAACATGAATTAGACCTGGTTACGGACACTACAGATTTTTTGCATTTTAAGCTTTTAACAAAAAAACAAACAAAAAAACAATTTAAGCAACAATTTTGATAGGTCATATGCTTCTACAAGCTTACACCAATTTTAGTATCAATACTCATAAAGAAATATGAATAATTTGCATTTTAAATTGTTTTATAGTTTGAAGTGAGACACTGAAAAATGGGCATTTTGGGGGCTCATATAAAATAACAACGGCTGAAGTTGGCAACTTTTTAACAATTTGTTCGGGAAGAGAGATCGGTCATTTCCACGTTGCGAAACTTCAGAAGTAGCTTCTTTGGCGCACACATTTTCTGTATTATATGTATAACATAAAAAAATGAAATCAGCACCAGTACTACAGTATGTTGTATGTAAGTGCTGCATGAATAACACCAAATCACGTGACGTCTCAGAAAGTGCAAATGTGCACGCGTTTCTAGGACAAAACCATTCTGCGCATTAACGCCTCTCCTGATCGGAAGCCGTCGATCCATTCAGCATGTGGCTGCTCCACGGGAGGCTAACAAACATGTACTTAGTGTTCTGTAAAGAGACTCCAGTATCAGCTCCTTTTCTAAACCACCAGAGGTACATGGATTAGAAATATTTAGAATGCACAACTTGAATACATCCCATTTGTAGTGCATCACCCTTTGCATTTTCCTACACGTTGAACTTGCATGAACATTAATATTACGGCGCACCTCAAACCTAAGAACCCCTTTCAGCACTGGACTCATAAGCCCTAATGTGGGGCTACTGCTGAGTAACAATGCATCTGACTAAAAAGGGTCGAAACATTCACATCGTTAGCTCTTTAACGGCTGGCGTCACTAAGCCGCAGCAGCCACCATAAAAGAAAAGAAAAGGAAGAAAGCCGTGTTCAGGCACGACCTCTTTTTAGTTTAGTGTCAGGGCAATGGCCATGGCCTGTCCTAACACTCTAACTACTGGTCTGGTCTGCTTGACTGATGAGAAACACCATGTGTGTGAAAAAGAAAAGCGAAACATGCAGACCTGACAGAGAGCACTGAACTCTAAAAACACATCCGACATAACAGCCTCAGAGACCATGATGGGAACATGATCAAACACGACACCGGGTGACTCGCACGGGGGACACGCTGGATGTAGTGCACTTTGGCATTCAAAAAAGAAAAAAAAAAAGACATTAAACAGATCTCTCGTTTGACTACTGAAGCGAGGAGAATTTCGCCTGTTTTGACAAGCATCTTTTTAAAAAAAAAAAAAGAAAGAAAAAAAAACGACACAATCCATGGTGTAAAATGCCAGGTTGCCCGAGCAAGCAATGTTATAATTGTAAAATATTTGCCCCTCTTTGCCCCAGCTTTGAAGTCCAGGTCCTTATCTTATGTGTGTCCTCAGGTGCTGCTGGGACTTGATTTATAGTAGCCTTACAAAGACACGCAAATTATATAGTCTATGAAGCCCTGCACCAGAAGAGCAAGGATCGCCACTCCGGAGACTCTGTGGACAAATCCGAAATAATGGGTCCTAACTGTTTTCTTCCTCCTTTCACACGCTGTGAGAGGAAACGCACAAAATACTGCTGATCTCATAGATTTTGCACATGATTGGCCACAGAGTTGATGGAACTGATGATTCATCACTACACCAATCAAGAAGAAGAAGAAGAAAAGTATCGAATCTTATTCACAATTTCTCACGCTGATGTTCTAGGTACTTTTTGCGAAGGCTAATTCATTTTGATAGTCTTATGACTGAAGTACGCAGCGCAAAAGAGGAAAGAATCACGTAAGAAGTAAATGAGCGTTTAAGGTAAAGAAAATCTCCGAAAATCTAAATCGTCCCCTCCAGCATTAAACTGCCGGTTTTGAAAGATTCAGTAAAGATTCGTGCCGGTGTTGTTTCGATGTGTATTGTAATTAACAGCTTGCAAATCACTAACTGAAAAGACTTTTATTTTAGTCTGAGTCAAAGCCTTTCAATCAAGGGTTGAAAAAAAAAAAAAAAAAACAACGTTTAAGATCCAACGTTTCAGAAAAAGGTGTGTCTGTTCAGCAAACTGATGCATTTGCCTGCAGGGAACTCGTAAACCCTCTGCGCCATTCCTCATGGCTGACTGTACCATGTGACTCCAGGAGAAGGTGCTTTAAAAAGCAGCCGTACCTGTTGGGAGGAAGCAAAGGTGATCGTACGCTGTCTGGTGGAAACTTCGATACTGAACTCCACGGCGAACTGGAGGGCCGAGACGCATCTTGCAGTCGCAATGACGAGTCGCAGCAGTTTCACTGGCTCCGAGTTTTCAGAGGAGGAGCTGGAGCTGAGTCTGGAGGATCGGGTAGATGATGGCAGCGGGCGGAAAGGCTCCTACACCGATAGCGCGAGTCCCAGGAGCAGCCTCAGCGAGGCCGAGGAGGGTCGACCGAAGAAGCGCAGCAGGCCGGTGCGCTCCAAGGCCCGTCGGATGGCAGCCAATGTGAGGGAGAGGAAGCGGATTCTGGATTATAACCAGGCCTTCAATGCATTACGGGTGGCGCTCCGTCATGACCTGAGTGGCAAACGCCTTTCCAAGATAGCCACGCTGCAGCGTGCCATCAACCGCATCTCAGCGTTATCTGTGTTTCTAAACAACAACCCACCCAATGCAGCCAGCAAAGCCTGCAACCACCGGGAATGCCACGGGCAACCCGGACAAGTGTCCCCGACCCATTTAGAGGCCCAAAGCTATGTGTCCTGGGAGCAACCACTGGCGCACCAGATGCAGATGCACAGGCTGCCTTCGGAGCAGCAATCCTACATGGACCATTTGAGACGCCTGGGATCAACCTGTCCGCTGTCACCAGGCTATTCCTGCTACTCTCCTGATGTCCAGCTTTATCACACTGCTGGATCCTGTGGCAGTCCTGCAAGTGACAATTCCAGTCCTCCTCTATACGGGCGACTGGGTGACGGCTCGGGCTGCCAGGCTGGAGTTTGGGGATCTTGCTCCCAAAGCTATATGGATAATGAAGCAACTCAGACTCTACCTTTTTCCTGGCACATGGGTTATCTCCAGGAGACGGGCGGTCCGCAACACTGCTACCCGATGCTATGACACGTTTTCTGGACAGGGACGGTGATAAACCGAGATGAGGACACTGTGTGGGTGCAGTCTCGATGTCATAACGTGATCTGAGGCTTTGACACTGTACAATCACCTGTGCAATAAATCAATAAATATTTCTATTGCAATTAGAATGGAGTTTTAAAAAGCCAGAGTTACGTGAATTAGGACTCAGTATGTCACAGTGCTAACCGTACAATCAAAGACCTCGAAAAATGCGCAACGGATGTAGACGTAAAGAAAAGTGTTATGAAATGTAGCCATGATGGAAATCCTCAGGAATAACTGATTGTATGAAAAGGAAGATATTCAGTGTTATTGTAAATATATTGATCCCTGCTTTCTAATAAAAAATCATGCAAAATGAAGTAGATGGAGTTTTTTATTGGGTCTTATCATTATAATTATAATGAAAGTGTGTTTTATTGCAAGAGCAAAACAAACAAACAAACAAACAAACCATAAGAGACTAATTCCTTTAACTAATTTCTCTGAAGAGACAAAAACTCTCCAAGACTATTAAACAGGAGCAATAAATAAATAAATAAATAAATACATGCACACCACAATCGAACGCAAATTAAATCTCATTTTAATTACGCATGCATTCTCGTTTTTTTGCTTGTTGAAGCCAATGCATCCGATTTATCAGATGTTTTTCAAACAGATCAGCAGTCCAACCTGCTCCAATCACTAGTTTGTTCTGTCGAGTGTGTGCTGGGGGACGTCCTCTCTCTCTGTCTCTCTCTCTCTCTGCGCGTTAATGAAAGCAGACGACGTTAATGTCAGACCATTAGCTTTTGCTGACAGACAGATTTATGAATTCCCAGGAAGGAAGCAGAAAAATCTTCTGTCTGACTGAGAAAACCCTTCACCTGTAGCCTCTAGCTGGCCTGGACAGGGTCGTCCAGAGGGAGACCAAAACAAAAAGAAAAGAAAAAAAAAAAACCCATCATAAACGAAGACTTTCATGGAACCACATGTGTAAAATGTTTGGATTTGGTGAGAGGACAGGAACTGAAGAGTTGAGAATCATGTATGTAGGAGGTTCTGGCTTTGTTCTCATGGTTGTTTTTCTCTCTCCTGAGGTTACCATGAATCATGGAGGTCCCTGACTCAACCGAAGCGTGCTGAGTGACAAATGAAGGTGACGACATGTCTCCTCTTCCTTCCCACCGCTGGCTGACAGCATAAGCACACTGCAGGTACCCTTCTACCAGATCCCT
Organism: Clarias macrocephalus; assembly: GCA_011419295.1. Taxonomy (NCBI): domain Eukaryota; kingdom Metazoa; phylum Chordata; class Actinopteri; order Siluriformes; family Clariidae; genus Clarias; species Clarias macrocephalus. The sequence continues at coordinate 59,698 of JAAGKR010002041.1, read as the reverse complement.
TTCTGCTATTTAACAGACATTAATCTGCTTCGAGATTTGTCTGGGTCATGTCTGCAACCACAACACACTTCACAACATCCACACAGTTTACGCTCTCGCATACAAACAACCCGATGACGGATATACAGCGATGACTTGAATAAGCCTGCGATTGTGAGTCAGTAATAACGCCTACACGTCACCCCCGACTCCGTCCGCCCGTCACGCCTCCATTACGTCTTCCGTCTCCTGAGCTGGTAGAGATGCACGAGCAAGAATGCGGGTGTCATGGGAACCCAAACGGTGAACGATGACTCATTTGGCTAATCCAGTTCATTGGCTTTCATCTCTCCACTGATCAACACTAATCGCTCCGTCCATCTGTTAGAGTGTGTATACAGAATTGAGATTTCCGCCGTCTGAGAAACAAATGTAGGAATTGCTTTCATGTGTGTGATGGAAAGCAAGGTTCAACTCATTCTCACTCACCGACTATACCGCTTCATCCTGTATACAGGGTCGAGATGAGACTGGAGCCTATTCCCAGGAGACTTAGGGCACGAGACCGAGAACACACTGCCAATCCATTGCAGACACACACACACACATACAGTACAGTATACACACTACAGGCAACTTGGGGACGCCAATTAGCCTAATCTGCATGTCTTCAGACTGAGAGATGAAACCCACCAAGCACGGGGAGAACATGCATGTTCCAACCCCATGTACATAGATCTGTGGCGGGAATCGAACCCGGACCCTGGAGGTGCGAGGCCACAGTGCTAACGACTATCTTCAGAAATCGGAAAATAATTTAGAATATTTGTCAAGTACTGAGTCAACGTCAAGTCAATGATTTGACTTTTAAGCATTTAAAGGAATCAAAAACAAATTAAACTTTAATACAAGAACAGAGCGATGAGATCTAATACCCATCACTGTAATATATCTAGTACTACAAAATATTTCCGTCTTTTAAAACATCATGTTTACCATGAAATTCATTTAGACGTGTCACACTTTTCTGTAAATAAGTGATTATTGAACGTAACTTGCCCCGGTACTAGAGTATCTTTTTGCAAAAAAAAATTTTTTTTTAATTTTTTGTTTTACCGCACCATACTTTTTACTTTTACTTGAGTAGATTTGTGAAGAAGAAACGCTACTCTTACTCCGCTACACTCGACTCGCTACTTATTTAATATTATATAATATTGCAATCTTAACATATTTAATTATCAAATAAACTCAAAGCTAAAAAAACATAAAAGTTTCTGCTGGACACAGTTTATGGTGAAGTCAGACTCTTACGTACATACTGTATGTTCTAATGTTATTTTCTGCTGAGTCATTTGCAGGACGACTGAATATACAGAATATCTTACACAGGAAATAGTTACACTGTTCAAACATATGTTACCTACAGTAGGGATTTATTTTAATATATATATATATTAAAAAAGACAAAAATGATAAAATAATGTACAAATTATGACATTTCCAAATAATAAAATAAATGAATAAAACTAAATGTCTTAACAAAATAGCAAATTATAGGAATAAGGAATAAGTGACAACTTTCCTAATATATTAAGCTTTATATAGGGAAAAAAGGGAGATTAGGAAATTTGTCACTTATTCCTTATTCCTATAATTTGCTATTTTGTTAAGACATTTAGTTTTATTCATTTATTTTATTATTTGGAAATGTCATAATTTGTACATTATTTTATCAATTTGCTCTGACTGCTTACATCATTTCGAAAAATAAATAAATAAATCGGACATTATGATGAAACCGTTACTCAGTACTTGAGTATCTTTTCTCTGAATACATTTTTTACTCCTACCTGAGTAATATTCCGGATGACGACTTTTTACTTCTACTTGAGTGATATTATTTTGAAGTACAGCTACTTTACTTGAGTACATTTTTTTGCCTACTCTACGCACCTCTGCATCTACAGTATATAGCAATGGAATAAACGCTGATACATGATGTAATGTCGAGACTGCAATCTGACCCAGGGATATTTTCATGAGCGCTGACTTTTGCAGGTAGTCAGTTCAGTGGGTCGCTCCGTCACACATAAATCAACACGCGGCAGTGAAAAAAACGGTGACTCCTCAGAGCGAATACGGTCAGAGGAAAAAAGTAGCACGGCGCCGCGTCACGGTCGAGGTGTGAAATAAATGACATTTATAGCGGAAAGTGGTTACGATTAATCATAGCCGGTTCTGTTCCTGCAAGTATGAACGGATGTAGAAGTGGAACGTCGCCTAACCGCTCAAAGGTGAGCTACAGTACGTCAACTTGTAAGCGTAAACTGTCACGTCTGTAAACTATCATGTCTGCATTATTATGTACAAACTATTTCCATAACGTAACTTAAAAGTAAATAAATAACATTAAAGACTCGATGAAGAATATTTGCATGCCTGTAACGAGAGCAACATATTACATGACAGACCAGGTTTTAAATAAATAAATAAATAAATAAATAAATAAATAAAAAACAAATGATGTAGCTCCAGGGCTTGATTTGAGGGGGGATGTGGGGGATCCCTTTTTAAAAAAAAAAAAAGACAAAAACCATACCCTCTGTAAAACTACCCCCCCACCCCCACCCTACCATCACCTTCAGATTAATGATGCTGTGTATTATGTAATATTTGTCATGAAAATGAAACATTAAAACTCTCTACGTATGATCATATTCGAACTATAAATAACGGCGATTAGCCAATCAGAATTCAATATTGTAACGCGCTGCTCACAAGCTCACGCAGGTTTGCGTCATTTTTTGTGCTGTTCGCGTTTTCGCAATGGCCAAAAGAACAGTTCAAGCACAGCTTTTGACTTATTTACTATGCCATAATAGTAATTTGATGATTACCACGATACTATTCAATTAAATTATTTCATTATAATGTTTATATAGATTTTCTTTCTACTTTTATAACAAATTATAAAAAGCCATTTGTATGGTGTGGCTTCTGTTCATTGTGAACTGCTAGTCTAATTTAATATTTTTAAAATTATTATATTATATTTCTTCTTATTCTAACATTATTAGAATCACTTATTAGACTTTGTCTTTAATTAAAATAACATTAATAATTACTAATCACCTGCTACTGCAATAATCAACCTCTCCTCCATTTCAAACTAATGCAGCCGGAACAAAAGTTACAGGACTGCGTTCCTCGGAATCCTCTGAAGCGGATAATACATGATCTCACCATTTGACCACTGCCTAACTCCCCGGCTTTTGCATGAAAATAGAAAGGATCAAGTGTGTTACCAGAAGAACTCTGGCATGTTCTCCAGCACGCTCAGTAAAATCGAACAGCCTGTTTTATGTACAAAACAACACAAATCTGTATCGAACACTGCTGATTATTTTCCAAGAAAAAATGTTCACACCAAATACAGTCTGTGTTTATTTTATTACTCTTTGATGTTCTTTATAAGAGTTGATTTAATGTGGAAATGCATCCTTGCCTATGGCATTTTGTTGTCTGTGCCCAAGACGCTCGTACAGTACCGTAAGCAAAACAGCTGTTAGGTTTTTACTGAGCATGCTGGAGAATGTGCCAGGGTTCTTAACGTAACTTTGTCACAATTGCTCCTTTCCATTTTCATGCAAAACCCAGGAGTCTACATCACTGTTTATTTTATCATCTGTCATGTAATATATTGCATTTTTTCCAGCCCTGCAAATATTCTTCTGTAACGTTATTTATTTATTTATTTTTAAGCTACATTTGGAAATAGTGAATGGTTTTGTACATAATAATGCAGACATGATAAATATTTATAACACGATATTTACTCAAGATAATATTAGGCCCTTTAAAGGTGTGTTAATACTCCAGCTGAAATACATCTTCCTACTTTAAGCCCTCTTCATTAGGCTTCATCATGTCATTGTTGTATGTAAATGACCTCCTGATGAGACACACACTCCAGAGAATAGCAAAGCTGAGCAGCTACAGTAGGTCGGGGAGGGGAGCGCTTCTTATATGAGGTCACAATAGGCGTGGAAATCCAATTGGTTTGTTTAAGGCGCGGCCAAAACAAAATGTAAAAAAGTGTAAAAAAAAAAAACAAACAAAAAAAACTTATTTGTTTGTAAATGCACACCGGAGACTTATTGGAACGTCAAAAAATATTTAAATAAAAAGTGACCTCAGTCAAAAGTGAATGCATAATAGGTGTCTTTTAAATGTTAAATCAGTCAAAATAAATTAATGCTTTTGTTACATGAGCTTTTCAAACATCTAGAAATTATTATTGAAAAGATATAAAGTTTGGATTTAATAAGGATGCAAACAGTTGGATAACTAAGTTATTTGTTTATATATTACATTAAAAACAAGAGAAGCTTATAATAAGATAATTTAAATAATTATGTTTTTTTTTAACGCAGGAACATCTGCAAAATAATAAACTATAATTGTTTTTTTTTCTCTTTGTGTTCTATGAGTCTGCATACTTTGCACTGCACTTCAATATGGTTATTTATTTCATCTCTTATATATATATTTATAGAATTTGAAAATAAATGTATACAGTAAGAAGAAACATTTGTCCCCAGGTTGACCCCAGATTTCGCCTTTTCTCTCACTTCAAGCCACCAGGTGGTGACATCACACTGCAATAAGGAGCTCCGTCATAAAGTGCACTCAGCTGAGCGCTAGACACACAGTAAGCGAAGGTCTCCTGGATGAAAGGCTGATGTTATTTAAGTCGTGGAACACACGGCATGTCTAGGAATCACATGACAACAGAATCTCTAATATCAAATGCCCAGCACAAAATAGTCAAGTGTTTTCATATGTATTATATCGTTAGATTATATATGATATTATTCCAGCATCGTTGATGGTTACAGAGTTTGTAGAAACAGTTAAAAAGGTAAAAAATATATATATATGATCAGCTTTAATGTAATCATGATTTTTATTATTTCAGGTTCAAGTCTGTCTGTCTGTCTTTATTAACACAAAGAAACAAAACTTTGTAAGGTTTAGTATTTTACGCCTTGTTTACACTAAGTTGTACTTCTTTGGTGGTCAGACAAATACACTCCCTGTTCGGTAATCAGAGACTGAATCACAGATGAGGAATGGAAAAAGTAGATCGGATAAAGATGTAGTTTTGTCCTAACATGACACCAGTGTGTTAAAATTCACTTATACCACTTCAGCGCTGTTATTTCAGCCAAAGTGAAAATATAAACTGATCCCAGTAAAAATATCTTCTCCATGTTTACATTGAGCAAGTAGATTATTAGTTATTAAAATAGATGATTAAATCCGGCACATAATCGCTTTTACTCAACGTTTACGATTTCACTTATGGTGCAGGTTAAACTTCAGGCTGATGTCCGGCGGTCGATTTAAGACGCGCCCACAGTTTGACACGTACGAAGTCCGCTGTCAAAACCCTCTGGTTTGTAATCTGGGAACAAAAATGCTCGTAACTTCACCTCTGCTCAACAGTTTGATTTCATTTATGTTGCCGGTTTAACTTCTGCCAAAAACTTAAGTACTGCCAAAGTTCCATTAAATTCTGACGGACAGACTGAGAGAAACATGACTGAGAGTAAGAGACTGCTTTCATGTCCTCTGACCAATTTAGTTCTGACCAATGTACAGACAAAACCTTTCTTTAATGTATATACATAGTCTGAAATGAAGTGCACTACTGTCTCCTGATTGGTACATCTGTGCACTAGACATACACTAGACATGATGAGGTTCTCCAGTGTAGAGATGATTGCATGCGTTTGCTCCATATATCTTTATCGGTAGCTGTTCAATACTTCAGATAGACATATTTGGATAGAAACCAAAAGGGTAATAAAAATTAAATAAATAAATAAATTAAACTTCTTATAAACTATATTAAACTATATTATCTATTATAGGTAACTATTAACTATCATTTTATATATATATATTATATATATATATATATATATATATAATTAGCTAATTAACTAGGACCAATCTCTGATGTAGAAATGTCAGGGTGCGCATACTTCCTCACCCTCTTCCTACTTCATCACTCTGCTTCATAATTGGTCTCTGGTGAATATTTCCGTGTTTATCATTATTTTTTTGCACCTGCTCGTGATATTTCCCGAAGAATTTCCATGCTTCTTTTTCCTCAAAGATCAACTTTCTAGTCGCCTAATAACACCCGGACAAGCACCTAAGCACAGAGCTGCTAATGATGAATGAATGCTGTGAACTCATTATCGCGCATGAACTGTACATATTCATAATCTGAATGCAGGAAGAAAGATGTTTTTTGCCTTCCTTTTTTTTCCCCCCCTCTACATCCATGATGTCCTTGATGTCCTCGTCGTCCCCATTCCTCGTCTGATGTATAGCAGATTTGCGAGCAGATTGGTCATGGGCTGCTGTTCTTCCTGCTGCTCCTGGAAAGGTGTAGAAGTGACAAATTACCCTGCTCCTAGTGAGATGTGGAATCCCCGCCGCGCTCAACTCTGCCATTAGTCGCCTTCCCCTGCCTTCTCCACGCAGCAGGAGGGTCATCATCCAGGCGGCAGCCTCACACATCAACACTCAGGCCTCTGACAGAAAACACTGCATCAACATGGTGGGGAGCTGCCGGCGAACCGCTTCAATTATGTAACAGATTAGGCATCTTGATTGGACACGTCAAATAAATAAGGCGATAGCACTCGCCATTAATTGGATTCAGGCAACTTGGCTCTTTTATAATTACTATTGTGGATTACTGAGACATGCTCGCAAACAAATTTCATTCGGCACCGCGCGTGTCCCTCTTTCTTATTTTCAGCGTGATTATGTTGGGTTTAAGCTTAAGCTTGTCTTTATATATACGATGTTTGTGGGTCAAGGAAGGTCTCTGAAGGAGCGCACTGTACTGTACTGTACTGTACTGTATGTAGCTCAGGCAAACTCATGTCTCATTACGCCTTTCCTTCGTTCAGTCTTCTTTTAGAGAAATGTCTTTATGTCGCTCCCATTATGAATCGCCATAGCAACCGCAAGATCACTAGGTCATGTTTATTGCACAATTTGATTAAACAAAATGTAATCCCACTGCAATTATCCATTACTCATATATTGCGATTGTGATTTAAACTGCAATATGTAATTATTACATGCATCATTTAAATCACGCACGACCTGTCATGGCTCTGTCACATCAACACCGTGGGGAAAAAGGCCCCGGCAGCATCTCTACCACCTCAGACCTTAGGGGGGTGCTCAGGAATGTCTACTCCTGCATCACCCGAAGGAAACATCACGACCTGGTTCGGGAACAGCACCATGCAGGACAGACGAGCTCTACAGAGGGTTGTGAGATCAGCTGAGAGCATCATCCACGCTGAGCTCCCTGACCTGCACTCGATCTACAGCAAGCGGTGCTGGACCAAGGCCAGGAAGATGGACTGCAACGGACTGTTCTCTCTGGAGAACTGTTGCGGTCTGGAAAGCGGTTCCGCTCCCCGAGGGCCGACACAGAGAGACTGAGGGGGAGCTTCTTCCCGCAGGCGATACGGTCTCTCACTCAGGACTCACCACACAGGACTAAACCGTTTTGCACATTCACACTTTTGTTTGTTTTTTTTGCACGCATTCTGAACATTCATGGACACTAATGGACACTGCACACCTGCACATTCATGCACATTTACATATTTCATTTCTTTGCTCATTGCACATAGGTCACTTTCAATAAGGCACTATAATTTTCTAATCTTAGCTAGATTTATTTTCTATTTTACTTTTTTTTATCCATATTTATTTCCTATTAATAATCTTTATATTTTAAGGTCACGGGTGGACGTTTAAGCATTTCACTGCATATCGTACCGTGTATGACTGTGTACAAATTTGAATTTGAATTTAAAAGTAATGGCACAAATTCGTTCCGCTTCCAAAGTATCAAGTAAATGATATAAATCCCTGATTATGTATATATTACCTGTAATAAACTGCAGTCCATTGTGATCAGATAAGGGGAGCAGGGGAGGCTCGGTGGTTAAGGTGTTCAACTGCTGGCCAGGAGGTTTCCGGTTTGAGCCCCGATGCTGCCCGGTTTGCGAGTGTCGGGCCCTTGAACATGGTCCTTCACCCCCAAGTGCTCAGAATGCAATCGGTCGTCGAGCTGGCAACACGACCCTATAAATAACTGCCAGAAAAGCAACGTTGATATATTTGTCACCCAAGAAGTATACGGAACCATGCATGCATGCATATCAACACTATGTGTGATTCATCGGTTGTGGCACTACATTCCGGAGGTGTTATTTGCTTTTTGTGGAGCAGTGACATCTGGTTGACACTAAAGGTGTGCATCAGCTCAAGATCCTATGGGATGTAACAACAACAAATCAACTGAATTGGAGGTTTTTACATTTTATACACGATCAGATAGAAACCTCACAAGGAGGCTGTAATTGCTGCCATGAACGTGTCTTGGTGCAAGATGCTCTTCCAGGTGCAGAGTTTTTTAAGACACCCAAAGCTTTTAACCATACGTGTGGAAAAAACTGCAGTGTCTTATAATGCAATCTATAATTAGTCACATTAATATCCATTGAAGAATTTAAGATCCTCATAAAGCATAGCATGTGAGATCAGGTGTTTTATTTCGAATAAATTCCAAAATATTAGTTTATTGTAAATGTATCCTGGACGTGAATCGTCTCTATTCGTTTATCATGTTTATCATATCAAGTTGCATTTTACTTGCGATGTTGCGAGTTGCTACTGTACATTCTTGACCTCAGTGAGACGTCTCAGTAAAATAAAGGTGAAATAAAATACAATCAAATGATAATTCACTTGTTTTGTTCATCCTTACTGTGAATTTATCCGGATGGGTTGTTTGTATTTTTGGAAAGACGACCAGCTAATTTCAGTAGAAAATACTGTGGGTGGGTGCAAAAACAAAAATAACAACTGTGTGAGCGGGATTGAAGTAGCAGTTCCATGCACATCTCTCGCTGAGACCAATTATGAACCGAAGCAACGTAGCTGAAGTTGAGGAACTGTCAGAGGCAAAATTCACACACCACACTACCATTTCTACCAAAGCAAGAATTGGGAATTAAATCAATATGCGCATCAGCCATAAAATTATGATTACCCGCCTAATGTTCTGCAACCAAAACAGTGATGCACTGTGTGCCGACAGCTTCTGATCAGAACCAGCATTAGCTTTTATGGCAATTTGAGCTACAGTTGCTTTTCTATTGGATCAGACTACACGGTGATCAGCCGTCATCCCACCTGTGCATCAGTGAGCCTTGGCCACCCTTGACCCTGCTGCCAGTTCACAGGGTTTCTTCCCTTGGATCACGTTTGTATATCCTGACCACTGCAGACCAGAAACATCCTATAAGATCTGCAGTTTTGGAGATGCTCTGACCCAGTTGGCTAGCCATCACAAATTGCGCCTTGTCACTTTTACATTACATTTAGGCTTTTGGCAGACGCTCTTATCCAGAGAGACTTACAAAAGTGCTTTGAAGTTTCCGTCATTGGAGAGATCCTTACACTGGTTACTAGGTTACTAACTATGGGTTCCATTAGTCAAACACTATTGGGAGATTTAGCTGTACGGACATCTAGAGGAAGTTCATCAGCTTGGGTGCATGTCTCCTTCAGTCCCTGAGAGACGGTGGGACCAGTCGAGCAGTGCTGGAGGATCAGAGGGAACGTGATGCACTCCGGGGTACCACGCTCACAAGGACCCAGTGTAGCTCCAAGTACAATATCTCATTACAATGGCACCTGGAAGTGGGTGGGATATATCGGCCAGCAAACCAGTGAACCTTGTTTCCCTGAGGTTTATGTGTTTCATGCAGGAAAAAATGGACAAGCATAAGGATTTGAATGACTTCGACAAGGGCCTTTGATTTTGTGATGACTATAGAACTGGGTCAGAGCAAATCCAAAACCTGCAGCTCTTGTAGGATGTTCCTGGGCTGTACTGGTCAGGACATACCAAAAGTGATCCAAGGAAGGAGAACCGGTGAACTGGCGACAGGGTCATGGATGACTGAGACTCACTGATGCACATGGGGTGTGAATGCTGGCCCGTTTAGTCTGATCCAATAGAAGACCTACTGTAGCTTAAATTACACCGGTTTCCGTAGAAAGGTCTCATCACACACAGTGCATCACTGTTATGGTGGCAAAAGTGGGGACTTACTCAATATTAAGTGGCTGGTCATAACGTTATAGCGGATCAGTGTATGTTACAGGCCATTTAAAACCAAATAAACCTTACAGGCTTAGAAATAACTCATGCGCACTAAGGTGGATGTCCAGGAAGCCATAAAGATTAAAGATGAAACGATCCTTTAGGTCTTAGACGCATACGTACTCCTTTTTCTGCTCTCGTTCTGTTACGTTCTGTTACTGAGATCTTCTGAAGGACACACTAGCAGCTATAATTGCTCTCTCTTTTTTCCCCCCTCACACTCTGGCTTTGCTTCCTGTCAACCTCATCCAGAAAAAAACCCACACATTCAGGGAAGGGATGGTATCTGAAGTGGCCACAGCTAGACTGTGACATACTGCAAATACTAGTGAGAAGACAAGAGCCTGACGTCTGGTCTGCGCTTATTGTTCCACCGGTGAAGTGGTTGTGCATTTGCTAATGCGTTTAGTTCTGAATTAGGACAAAACACTGACATGAAATCTATCTCACTGGTCTGAGGACGATTTATGGGGCAAAGCAGTAAATATTTAATCCTGGTCTCAGACGAGAGTCGTAAATATCATTCAGCACAACGAGACTGTAATGCCTTGGTGACATTGGGATTCATTTCTCGCCGAGAACTGGATCTGTGCAATTGTGTGCATGTGAGAATTGTTTGGATCAACTGTCTATACATCATGATTCCACACAAGATATAGTTTGCATAATTACATACTAGAGATCGAATCAGTTGTGAGTCGCGATTCTTTTGTGTGCGTCTTCACGTATCAACACACTCGAATCCAAAATCGATTTTTTAATCAAATACAATTAAAACTTTTCTCACATTTATAAAAGAGATGAACCAGAATGATCCGGTTTTCAGTTTGAGTGGCCGTGACCAATGATCGGCTGGTCAGCCTCAGATATAAACGATTCTGTACTGAGCGCAGAAGCTGATAACTTGAGTTTTGAGACTTCTGAAGTTTCTTTATAATCCTACAGGTGGCGCATTCTGAACTATTTACACTTTTTCATCCCATGTGGTAGGAGTGAATTATTTGATAAGTTGTTCAATAATAATAATAATAATAATAATAATAATAATATATTCAATAAATAATAATATACAGATAGGTGGATGACAACAGAGATACGTGTTACTCAGTAAAAAAAAAATAGCCTTTTTGCAATATTTAATATAAATTTAAAAGTTAAATGTTAAACGGCTTGGACCTGCAGGGTCTGGGTTCGATTTCCGGACAGGTTTGATTTCCGCCTCGTGGTCTGTATGCATGGAGTTTTCGTGTTCTGGACATACTTGTTGGGTTTCCTCTGGGTACTCCGGGTTCCTCAAAAACCATGCTTTGATTATGCAGACTCCAAATTGCCTGTAGCGTGTGAGTGAGTGTGTGGATGTGTGTGTCCTGCGGGGGATTGGCACACTGTCCAGGCAGTCAGGTGCCCAAAGTCTCCTGGGATAGGCTCAAACCCCCATGTGACCCTGTGCACAGGAGTGAATTAAACTGTTGTATTTGAAAATATTTTAGAATGTTTAAATCCTGCGCTTTTTTTTTTTTAAAGGTAGAAAACTAATGTTATAAGGAACAGGCTGCATTTAATTATTCATTGAGTTTTTTTTTTTTAAGGTTTAAAATCATAACAGAATCTGGGAAAAAAGTCATATTGAATTGGGATATTTATAAAAGCATGATACTTATAGAGGCATAATTTTAATCAGCTCCGCACCTACAGTAGGTATCAGATGGTGATTGGTGATTCCCATCCCTTTTACATACGAATAAAAACATGTAAAGATGCGTTATAATGTAGCCAGTAGGAAAACTATCTTCACTGTGAAGCATGGTGGTGATAGCATGTTGGGATGATTCTCATAAAATTGAGAAGAAAGCTACTGTTTACCAGCCGTCTCCATCTGATCGGCTGAAAACGTGGAGAGAAGAAAGAACACTTGACAGCTATATTTACAGCCAAAAGTGGTTCTACCATGCATTGACCCAGAGGTTATGTAGAGCTAGACAGCTTCACTGTGTACAATGAAAAAAATAGTTAAAAAATAAAATAAAATAAATAAATAAAGTGAACGCAATGTTTTTTGGTCTTTGTCCACGGACACAGATTATATCTTGTTGACAGATGCATTCTAGGGCAGTTCTCCTTATGGAAATATGGTGCGAGCTGAATATCACTGACAGAAACAAATTTTACGCACACACATAGCGACACTCGCATTCATCACTTTCCATCCGGGCGGATGGCGATGAATATTCAGAGAGGATTACAGCCCCAAATTCCATCTCATCAGGGAAAGATGGCATTGCGGTCCTGAATATCCAGGAAACCTTGCTGCGTCCCATTCATCAGCATTAATTTACATGAAAACGTACCAGTTTGGGGCGTGAATGTTGTGCTCGCATCCGTATCAGCGCGACACTAAATCTATTGGCCATTAAAGCACAGCGACGCCGCGGGATAAATGAGATTTATTAGGATGCATGGACTGCTTCATGCCGAGGACAGGGAACGCTGTAAAGTATTAATGTAAAGTCATTATATATACCCAAGTGTATATGTCTGCGTATATATAAACTTGCAAATAACAAACAATGCAGAACTCATCGCACTTCCAAAGTTGTATAATAATGAAGAAGAAGAAAGAATTCATTTAAGGCAGTGGTTAGACCACATTATCTGTCCGATATACTAATATTTCAATATTTCTTTCTTCAGTTGAGCTGGAATGAAGCTCAGTTTGCTTGGGAAATTATTGCGAGAGGCAAAATCAATAAACTGCTCCGGGAAACTCATTCCTCAAAGCGAAGAAAATCAATTGTACTATGACAGCCGTCAAACACCTCCATATGCAGGAAAATAAATAAATAAATAAACACTCATTAACCAGGTATTTACCCAGCTAGTCTCCATACGTACACAATGTGCCACTGATATGAAACGTGCCATTGCATGATCTTTAAACCTAATGATGAAATTATAATAAATCCTGTCAAAAATCGACATCACTGACCATTTCACACTGTATTCACTCAGAAACGATTAAGCGCCCAGGAAAACATTTTCCAAACATTTTCAGTTGTCACCCGAGAGCTTATAATGATGCCGTATCCATTTGCCTCGCTGACCATTTTCACACGTCTGGTCATTGAAAAAATGTGAGAAATGTCAGCTAAACCCTAAAATGAAACGAAACACCATTTCACACATGCCGTGCTGAATAATACAATTATTTTAGAGGAAAAAAAAAAAAGAAAAAAAAAGACCATATTTCCCCTGAGTGAAAAATTACAAGGTGCTATCTGTGAGCTATTATTACGGTTATGCTGATGATATACAATTATACTTATTACTTCCGGCGGATTGAGCAGCACAGTAGAATAGAAAGCAGTGTCGAAGACATAAAAGCTCTAAGATTAATAGGAACGTCATTCATAATTCTGAGAAATCAGGAATTTTCACGTTTGGCATCAATTACGCCTGAAACACTACAGCTTCTCAACTCTTGCGTAGATGCTGGTTTCTCAATATATTCCACATTCGCTTTGTAAGGTGCTGATAATTAAATGATTCTTGAATTATCAGATGTGAGACGATCGATTACTTGCAAATATTTGAACTGTGACTTAAGTGAAAATAGCCTCTTGCACCGTGTGACATCGCTTGAATTCTTTTCTTATTCTACCGCCAAAGCTACAAAGATCATCAAGATGAGCTACTCGCCATTACCCCATCTTTACTTCATTCACATTATCGCATAAGCGGGAGCGTTGTTTAATGAGTACTGGCACGGCTGTAGGCTGAAAGATATCACAACCGTGCTGATATACGTTATAACAGCATTCCCTCATGTGGTATCGCTTCTATATCACAAATATATCCACATTTATTATCAACAGATTATGTTTGTTTTGTTAACCAGTTATTTTTGCTCCGCCAACACAGATGGCGACTGGCGCTGCTGGCGACTGAATGTTATCGCAAAAACTTTATACTTTAGTAAAAAGTATAAATTCTTAAAAAAAAATAAAAAAAAAAGCTTTAAATTCTTGCCAGTACTACAGTATTAGTACTAGTCAAAAGGTGAGAAGAATAAACCATGAAGGTGTTGCACAGTCCTGAGAAACTTACGAGATTTACTTTATATTTCCACTTTAGAATGGTAGCTAACTACGAGGTTCCATAGTTAATCCCAAATACAGATAAATGAAAAGCTAGTGCACCATGTAGGCTGTACAACTTCTTGTTCCACACACCCAGTAGTGCCCTTGATCAGGGATTAGAGAGGGATTTGGGGTTCAGCCTTGTGTTAGAAGCTAGTTAGCTTTGTAGCTCTTGTTAGCCGAGAACAAAAGAACACAGACAGTTCAGTGGAATGACTTAGAAGCGATTGCTAAGGAGACGGCGCATCGTTTAAAATGATATAACGTTATCAGATGCGAGTTCTTGATAAAAGTGCTTCAGTGAATGTGGGTCTTGGCAGGCGCCTGATCTCTCCTCGGTAATGGAGGCAGGACAGAAATGCTTTCACCCAGGCTGCGACCGACAGTTAGCGTAATTAGCGATTGTAGGACACCTGAGACAGAGTGAAACATATAGTTAAACTTTCCAGCGCTGTTATGCTCTGTATCACCACGCTTGCAATGGCGTCCAATCAAATGACTCTGTTGGAACTAATTGTTATATAATAATAAATATACCGATATAACAAGCTAGGCTAGTTAGTTAGCTGATAGTAGATAGGACTGGTGAGGACCGCTCATACATACATAGATGTCAATTCTTCCCTCCAACACTCAACTACACAGAAAATGATACCATGGAGTTTTTCCACTTTCTTTCAAGATCCTGGAAGAGATGAGTATCTCTGATCTGGTATTGACCATGTGATGGACACTTCATCATCGTGGTATGAAATACTGACTCAAGAGAAACACAAGCCTATGGGAAGAGGAAGAGTGGAAGAATTTACGTAGAAGTTCAGGGATATTTTTTCAAATATGCGCCTTCATTGAGTGTAGATTTCTTGCAGGGAAAAAAAAAAAAGTTTTCTTTTCCAAAACTCCCAGCAAAGGTTCTGCCATGCACCTGGACAAAGTTATCAATCAATGTCTGTGTACAAATCATTTTTGAGTGCTTACTCTATCCCTCTGAGCGCAGACTTTGATACCGAAGCCAGACAGAAAATCCAGACAGTGTGTAATTAATACCTGAGACAAAGAGGCCTCCAGATGAGGGACTGAACATCCCGGCGACGTTCCACCTGGCAGAGACGCACGCCGCAGCATTCAGAAGACACTTAGTGGTCTAATTACAGATAAGACACATTCATTAACGGTCCAAATCCCTGCCATATGGGTCTGTATTGGCCAATTCTGAGGCACTCACTCGTCTCTGGATCCAACAAATTGGTCTGCTCTCAGAAGTGCTATCTAAATGCAAACATCGAGCAGCCCTTCAGAATATTAAACAGACTTCTTGGGTCTTTGCTAAGCGAACGGCGTAATTTAGCAGGGTATTTTTCTACGTCCTGGGTCTTAATTATTCCAATTCTCATTCGCCACGTAGCTTTGGCTTTAATGGATTGAATATTCCAGGGAGATTGCTCTATAAAACGGCCTGTGAGAAGCGAGAGTGTGCTGACCTTTGTGTGCTTTCATCCATTATGCAGACCTGTCTCATTCCATCGCACAGTACAATTACTCATTAATCTACGTATAGTGTCATGCGTAGCTTTATTGGCTCTGCTTGCGTTGCCCTCGATCAACAAAGGTCTAACAAGGGCTGCGAGGTCGAACAATAGACATTCAACAACTTGGGTGCCAACCGAGAAGCGTTTGCTCCATCACGAGTCTTGCAAACAGAATTCCCCGTGTTTTCGGGTGGTAATGTGATCTCCTCTGTCAATCCCAAAGACACTAGACGATCATGTGGATCTCATGGATGAGCTCATGTATGCTGAAGAGGGTAGACGCTTGAACTCCCATCGGTGGCGAGCTGGCCCATGGGTGGGAATTGGCTGAATTGAGGAGCTGTGTTAATATCAAAAACCATTGCACCAGGTACTCAATGTCACCATGCACTATATACATAAGGAATAAAACTCTTGGCGGAGTGATGTCATGCATGCAGAGTTGATTTCCAATACATCCTTTCGTTAATACGTCACACATTTTCATGTTTTGCTGGTTACATCAAGTGTTGTGTGATCATCCATGAAATAAAAACCGGATCTACTGATCAATCTAAGAATATTAGAAAGCCATCAACAATCAATACACGTCTTTGTTAAGTAAAAAAACAGGCAATATATAGCCCTTTTTTAAAAAATATTTTCCTTGATTCTTCTTCGCGCAGTATAATCGTTTGTGAGGAATAAGAATGCTGACCTTTCTATGCTTTTAAAAGAACACGATGTAAGTGAAATAACCTGCTCCTACAATGCCTGCCTTTTACATGGCTCCATAATAACCTTACTTATTAGGCATGGATTTGATTTTCTGCAATGGAAAAGGTTCCGCTGCCGTTCTCCCGGCAGTCAGAGGGGATTTGAATAGCATTTGCCTACCAGAGAAAAAGGACAGAAATAAAAAGATCCAGGAAAGCTTTGTGCACGATGAGTCAGGTAGCGCTTCACACTTCAGCTGCTTACTATAGTGTGGTTTTATGATATTAAGTAAATTAACTAGAGAAAGAAAAAGCAGTTTTTTTTTTATTTTTATTTATTTATTATTTTTTTGGTGTGTGTGAGACTAAGAACAATTGTTATTCTGCAGAAAGCACTGGGCTGGCAGAACTTCTCTAACTGAGTTAACGTCAAAAAAGACAGATTATTTCCGAGGACCACAATCCAATATTATCCAATGAGAAAAAAAAAAGAATACAGCTTTACCTCTGTTACAAAACACTGACACTGGAGACTCCTTCCCCGGATGCTAAAACATCTCCTCGTGTGTCTCGTCTTAAATAGTGGCATTTTTTTTTTCTTTCAAAACAAGTTGTCAGTTATACCACTTTCATGCCACTGTTTCCATAGTAACAAGCGTCATGTGCTTGTGTTGGCTTGATGCCTTGTTCAAGTTCTCTATGCAAAGTCAATTATAACACACCGATATATAAGTTGTTCATTAATGCGTATTCTTTTTAGGATGTGTATTATTATGATTATTATTATGATTATTATTATGGTTATTATTTAAAATCTGGACGTTTAATATCTGCTGTATATATGTGCATATAAATGAAAAAAAAAAAAAACGGGGGGAAAAATAGACTGACGCGACAAGCGAGCAGACGTGATAGACTTTAACACTTGGAAATGCATCCGCTTTGAATCGCCTCTGCGTCTCATCTCCTCGCTTTACGTTTCTACCCTGGCATATTTCTGCTCTAAACTATTTGTGCCGCTGAAGCAATTTACTTTGGTTGATTGATGGTGCTGAGATGCCGTATGCTTATCCTGCTTTGCGAGCTCGTACGACGCAGTTAGGGAGAATAGTGACTCTGCCATCTGAATGCAGGCCAAGCCATGAGACTGATGATGTGTCTGGACTACACAATTTATTTCTCTCTTCATACCAATCTGCGCTGTGTTATTATATAGCACCATCGGTAATATTCTCTTCCCAAAGACTGGAGAGACTGAATTTAAAGACACATCTACCCCTTTCAGGATTTTTAAGACTAGATGTATTCACAAAGTCTATGTATTTCTATTTCATAATAAGTACTTCTTGCTTTCACTGGTCAGTAATATGATTGGTACAGTATATATGGTTTATTTTACTTCTACTCAGTGGTGGAAATTAAACTACTGCACTTAAATACATACTGTAATTATACAGTACTTTATCTCCGCTACTGAATGGTTCTGCATGGACTTTCGTTACAAAACCAAAGTGGTGTCAGTAAGCACATAGAGAGAGAGCGAGAGAGCGAGAGAGAGAGAGAGAGAGAGAGAGAGAGAGACTCTTTTACTACAACCTAAAGTCTACTTTGAGTTAATAAAAGCTCAGTACTTTTGATACTAACGTCGAATTGAAGGTAAGCACTTTTATCCTTTAACTCAAGTAAAAGTAGAAGTTACAGTTGTACTTAAGTAATAATTTACTTAGAGTAAATAATATAATAAGAGAATAAATCCTAAAAGGGTTTCATTAACACATTACACATTTTCGTATTTTGAATGTTATACCAAATTTTGTGGAACAAACGTGAAATAAACAGCTGTACTGATGGATCAACGAAGAGAGAGTACGAAGAGAAGAGTATCTATACTTTTCATTAAGTAAAAGATTTTACTAGATTTTTCCAAAATTCATTAGAGAAGCAAGGAAAACGCTCAATGTGATGCTACCACCACCATGCTGCAGCGTAAAAAATAAGCACTATTGAGTTCTATCAAATGTAATGCTTGGTGGTAAAGGTCAATTATGGTCTCATCAGCATAGAGAACCATCACGACTTTGGTCAAACTCCATTTATAATTTCATATCACACACTCGCATCTGGACTCGCATCTGGACTCGGTTGTTCTAAGAACTTCTCCCATTGCAGCTGTGAATCTCGTCATCTCATCCTCTGATTTTTAGACTGATTTTTGGTGGAGCCTCCTCCTGAGCGACAATATACAGTGATTTCCATTTTTTAAGAACAGATTAATTATTTTATTTTTTGAAACTTATCCAGAACTTTGTCCTGCGGTAGTTTTGCTAGCTCCTAGTTCTTCATGATACTTGTTTGTTTAGGTATGTTTTCTCACTAATTATCGGGTCTTCACGATTTCCATGTACATTTTTACGGAGATTGTATGACTCTTTAATTGCACACGATTCAGGTCATCTAATTTTGTCATTTCTGATAACAAATGTATTTTTATTTGCAAATAATTTGGCTAACTGTATTGATCAAACACCAACCCCTTCAGTATTAGAAGTAACTTGTTTATTGATATATGACATAAAATGCCAATCAAGTCTTTTTTTTTTTTTCAGGTAATAAGAGGGGTGTAAATATTTATGCAAGGAACCATAGAATGTCAGCAGTCTGTCCATATTATTCATAATATGTAACAGACACATATTTCACAGTAGCTGGTTTGTCTTTGTATCTGCTGTTGCAGTCATTTTCAAGCGTCCTATTTTAAGCCACACTGCTCGACTACTTAGTGACACATTTATTATTTAGTGCCACCAGATTCAGCTACAATATCTGTGCATCAAGCAGATGTGAAAACGCACAGCTCAGTTTGCTGTCTCGCACCTGCCGTTCTGTTTATACGCCGAGCATGACGCATCGGTTCCTTCATTACCGCGCCCGGCTGGCGGAGTGGCTCTGTTAATTAGAACAGCGGGGCGAGATCGGAATTGTTAAGGCAAGACAGCATGCCACCTTGAGGGACGATTAGCCTCAATCGCTAATCTCATTGGCTGTTAGGGAGAAAAATGGCTCCAATTACACACAAAGGGTCAGCGAGAACACAAAGCAATGAGATCTGATGCCAACGGATAAAACAAAGAGACTCGGCTACAGCAAAGATATTACGGATAAAAGGAAATAATCAGATTATTGTTTTACGTCATCTTCCTGATAAATTGCTTCCTGTAAACAAAGGACAAGTGCTTAAATGACATCAATTTCCACACTCGGTAATGAGGCGTATAATGCAACAGCCACTAATGAGAAACTTTGGCCCTAAGTGAGAGATAATACAGATTCTTGCAATCCAATCTCTAAAACAAGAGCCATTCAGAGCCACTGAGTGACAAGAAACCGGAAATTAGAGAATAGAAATACATGAATCAGACCCTAAAATCTAATAACCCACTTGTCGCCATCTTTGCGTATCCTACTGTACACTAAACACAGCCTGGACTCCTACAGCTACACCACCTCCACCCTTAAAATTGACCTGTAACATTCCCTATTGTTGGACCCTTAAGCCTTGTGCGTACAGTAGTAAAGCCCCTGCGCCCCTTTCCCCGATTTTAATCCCGAACCTTTTACCGTTTTTGAAGTCATTGAAGATAATAGCGAGGCCGTCTGAAGTTCATCAGGGCTCAGTACAGTTCACCCACGCTTAAACATCTCAAGCGTAGTTTCAGGCTACAAAACACTGTAGGAATTTGTAGGTTACTCAAAGGACAGTTTTGGAGGTGGTTTGTGGACGTCACAGTTCGTCTGTCTCTTTGTAATGGATGGCCATGAGTCCAAAAATCTGCTGAATTCCCAGTTTTGTACTGACGTAGACAGCATTGAGTAGTCCATACAAGAGCGCTTGGAGAAACCTCTCATATAAGGGTGGAGGAGCAAATCGGCTCAAATGCCTAAATCCATCAAGAACTTCGACACGCTCGTACAGACGACTTGGGAATATGGAAAAAGTTTCCTTAATGTGTATATTTTGCCCGAAAATCATGAGGGTACCAGAGGGTATTTAAAAGTTTCAAATCCAATTCAATTCAATTTTATTCGTTTAGCGTTTTTAACAATTGTCATTGTCACAAAGCAGCTTTACACAATCTAAAGAATTATTTAAGTTTGTATGGAATGTGAATGTGTATGAATCAAAATGGTCAGAGAGTCAGATAGTCCCTGATGGGCGAGCCGACGGCGACAGTGGCAAGGAAAAACTCCCTGAGATGGCAGTAGGAAGAAACCTTGAGAGGGACCGGACTCAACAGGGAACCCGTCCTCATCTGGGTGAAACAGAAAGCAGGAATTGTTCTGTGTGTTGAGTGGCAGGAGTTCAGTATAACAGATGTTAATTGATGTTAATATGGAGTCCAGGTAGTTATTGGAGACTCGGGTAGACTTGTAGGAAATTCCAGCCCTAAACTGTTGAGCGACTGCAGCCAAGTCCTCAGAGAAACAGCTGTCAACATCAGTCGAGGCCAGAAGCGTCTTCATAGTAGAGTGAAACCGTCCCCAGTTTCGAATTTTGAATTTGAATTTAAGATTCGTGTGCCACAGATCCGGTCAGTCATGTCCGCCTTCAGATGCCTTAAGACCTGGCAGTAGAATTTGCTATTGATGATCTGGTCCAAGGGGACGAATTCTTGATGCACGATGGTCGTGTAGATAATGGGCTCTCTAATGGGCTCAGTAAAGATTGTTGCTTCGTCTCAGGGTCGTACCTGTACACCTAAGAGTCGTCACTGGTAATGATCCTCGACAGAGAGTTCTTGACAGACTGTGACGTGATGTTTCTTCTTCTCCTGGGTCAGCAGCCTGGGGATGGACTTGGCAACAACATGTTCAGATCACTCGTGAGGATCGCCTGGAATGTTCTGTATGACACACCGACCATGGCAGCAAGGTTGTGCATTGCTCTCTGACGATCATCATGCAAAAGTTGCCGAAAGGTTTCAACGTTTTCGGGGGTTGGGCTTGTTGAAAGTCTTCTTGACCGCTTGTCGTCTTCCAGTGATGTTCTTCCACTCTTGAAGCACGCGTGCCACTCAAAACATCTCGAACGACTCATTGCAGCATCGCCGAATAACTGAATCATGTCAAACGTCTCTGTGAATTTCATGTAGAATTTCATGTTCGAACTTTGTTCCAAATTGCTGTCTATGATGAAATAGCAGACATTGTCATACAGGTGGTCAGAATAGCACCAGTTGCACAGCTCTTGATGTACACAGATGGACAGGATGTCTTTTGGCACACTGACTTATGAAGGTCGGTGCTCCCTGTGCTGCCCTCTGTTGGCATGTTACTAAACTAGCCTTGAAACTTTTTGATACCACCTTGTAATCTATATATTCACAGCTTAAAAGCTAATTATGTTCCAATTATGTACTGTACCTTATAAAAACATAAAAGGTGAAATATGCATTTTAACAGTCTAAAAGTCAAGAGCACAAGCCCACTCACAAGAAAAAGTGCAGTTCAGTAAAGTTTATCCACAGCCACACCATTCTTAGAGCACTAGTGCTTCTGTTTTTCATTGTTTTCAACATTAATCATTACAGATTTTATAGGAGAATCATTAAGGGTTTGCTCATGCGAGTATTTATTTTAATACCGTAATGAAAAAGGTTCTGGGCTTGATTGTTCTTTGGAGAAAATGGGGAAAATCATATGATAAGAGCACCTTGCTTAAATAATGAATAAATAAATAAATGAATAATTAATTTGTTTGTAGAAATTCCCTTAACTGTAAAAAAAAAAAAAAAAAAAAAAACCAACAACAATCATTGTGTTGAATAATATTCTGCCAATTTATTTCAGGACTTTTTATTTCAAATTTTTTTGTTGTTTTAGAATTATTATTATTATTATTATTATTATTATTATTATTATTATTATAAAAACAGAAAGGAATTCCTGTTGGCATTACACACTGATTGCTTTTGAGGCTTTTGATGAAACCATTTTTGTCAAGGAGGCAAATTAGTGAAATGACTCGTCATTAATTACAGTGTAATAAACTTTGACTTTAAATAAGCTTAAATAAACTGTAATAAATACCTGTAATATGCATGTGTGTGTGAGTATGAGCACAGTGCCCTATGATAGACTGGCATCCAATTTGGTATGTCTTCCTGTCTCACATCCTGTGTTCCTGGGACAAACTCCAGATCCTCTGTGACAATCGTATAACATATTTACTGAAGAATCAGTGAAAGATAACATCTGGGAACCGGAATGCACCAATGTCCAGTTCTGTTGTAACAAACTTCAATTAAGTTTATTATTTTTTTTCCCATAGGGGTATACAAACTTTTGCACCAGACCACACAGGAAACATTCTACAATATTAAAGTTAAATTAGGCAGCATGTGACTCAAATGCTCATTATACTGTATTATTCTTTTATTAAAATTTCATCATCTAAAAACTTATTATTTGGAGCATAAACATGGCTCTTGTGCTTTTGTTAAAAAAAAAAAAAAAAAAATCTATCTTACATGGTCATGAAAACTCCCAGCGTTGAGACTTCAAAATGTTTTCTACTGAAGAAAATATATCCTTCATGATGGAGAAAGCTCTCAGGACTGCACTCTACTTCATTTTGCAGAGTGCACTGCCCACACAGGAAGGTGAGCAAGCTGGAATGAGAGGGACTCTAATGAGGACCGACGTGCTGTTACACCTCGCACTGCTGCAGCAGTCCCTTGGTTGTCCCCTTATTAGAGGACGAAATGTCACCTAGCTCTGGAGGATATAAACACGGGCATTGTGGGTTTTTTCTTGCTCCTCGCCCCCAGAATAATCAGTGTCACTTTTATTCAGCAGTGCCTGGAATTTGTCTTAGCATGAATGATTCAGCTTGTCACAAAAAAACAAACAAAAAAAAAAACATGATAAGTCATGGCATTAAAACTCAAAACATTAAGCTCGAAACGTTTGCCTTGGGGGGAGGGGGGGGTGGATGTGGGGGCTCTGGTCAGGACGGACCCTTGCAGTGCTGTGGGTTGCAGGGTCGGGCCTCCGTGGATCGGATTTGTTTGTTTTAAACATTTCATCAATGCTCAGGAAGGACGACCATCTGGGGAATGTAGAAGCCAGAGCAACATGAACTCTTTGTCTGCTACGCTCTTTACTCACTGTGTGTTCTGATACCGTTCTACTGTGGACAGCATTGAATAAAAAAAAAAAAAATTTAAATATCAATTCACTAGTGGTACTACTGGTATATAATCAACGTGATAATCATTGAGGCTGATTGGTGGACAGCATGCTTCAGTACATTTAATGATATAGAAAAGTAATATAGGTATATTAAAGGTCCTATATTTAATATTTTATATACTGTATATTTATTATACATATAATCCATTTAGTCATATTCCTCGCTCCCTTGATTTCACTCCTCTTCCTCTCCGCCCCTCCAGAGAACAGAACAGCTGAGCAACAAGCTGGGGTAGGGGGATCACCTTATATGAGGTCATAATAGGAGGGTAATCTTATTGTCTTTTTTAAGCCCTGGACAATAAAAAAATAGAAAAAAGGGAAAAAAGCAGAGATTTCTTGTCTCATTTGTTTTGTTTTTTCATGCTCATTAGTGATGGGAAGTTTGGATCATTTTAGTGACTCGGTTCCTTGAACTGAGAATGAACGAATCTTTTTTTGAGTCGTTTAGTTCATTTCGTGTTTTTGATCAGAAATAAAATAAAATGTTACATTTTCAATAAACAGACCCCCAACACGTCTACACACACACGTTTTGGCTACAGTTCCAGTAATGAAAGAAATACAATGCAGCTAAGGACATACTGTATTATGACCTCTCATATCCTCTTATCCGAATCTTTCGTTCTTTAGAATCTACTGCACAGCATAGCGTCTACCGGAGTCACGTGACAAAAGAATGAACGATTCGGACCAAAGACTCAAAGGACTCAACGACTCATTTCTGTTTCCTGTACATAACCTACAGAGGTTTCGCGCCGCTTTGCGCATGCGCGCCCAGTAGAAAATGAACGAATCACTCTCTGAGACTACTCGTTCTTCTGAGTCACGTTAAAGACTCGTTCAAAAAGAACGACTCATTCATGAACGACCCATCACTAGTGCACACCCATTAGAATGATTCAAAATGACTATATAAAAATTTAAGGAAGGAGTCTCCAGTGTTATTGTCTTATGACAGTTAATTTTCTCCCACATAAAATATTTTATCACAATTTCAATATATTAAACGTATTTTTTATTACCTAGCAGGGGACTTTTATGAGTTTATTATTCATCTTCGATTATGGAGCATGGGAAAATTTCACCTTTCGCTGATTCTTCACTGAAGGTGCACTAAGCTACAATCCACTAAAATTATTAACCTGGGGTCTCGCTGAGCAGCAGTGTACTGTAATATGAAATGGGTCAGGAGTTTAAATCTTTAATTTACTACGCATGTAATTTTAAAAACGTAGACCAGAAAGGCTCTTTTTTGAGTCCAGATGCTTCTCGTCGGTCCTGTTACTGAAACATTTCTCAGACATCTTGTTGTCTAATGAGGACGGGACAGTGATATATACTGGTAGGGTAAATAAATGTCTTTGCTATACAGTCTACCCCAAAATTGACGAGGGTTACATTCCTAGAGCATCATTGAATTGTAAAAAAAAAAAAATTTTTTGGGATGTTGCCAAAAAAGTCTATAAATGCATATTTTTGTAGTTTAAACCCTAAACCTGATCCCAAACCACTTGAATTTAATTTCAAACTCAGCGTACTACATTATATTTAAAAAAAAAGGATGTAAAGTTAAACCCGTATACTTTACTGTACTGTACTGCAGTGTCTCCCGCAGTGCTAGAATGTAAACTACAGATGTTACCTCTATATGTACTGTAATTCATGCAAGCGCGTTTTCTTTGGTATCAGTCCTGTTGGGTCAATCCACTGTTACCAGTCCGCGTTTTTTCTTCTACGGTTGCTTTGTGTTCTCTCCACAGTACTTTATACAGTATTCTATTTTATATGGAATTCAAGTGGAATTAATGTTAATATTTGTTCCAAAATTAGTAAATTATGTTGTTGTTAATATTTTAGAGTAAAAACACATAAAAAATTATATATTGTCAAGAATTTTGTCAAGAACCGCGACTTCTTGGGGTGATATTCCAGTCTGGCACCCATAGATCCCAGGACAGACTCTGAATAGTCGGGGGAAAACGTAGTAGACAAACAATAACACAAGCTCATGAGCTATGATACGGCACAGCTAGTCTTATTCAGTCACATTCAGTAATTTCATTATATTTTAGTAACTACAAGTTGGGGGACGTTACTTTTTAAAGTAACTAATTACATTACAAAATGACTGTCTTCAAAAAGTAATCCGTTACATTCCAGCGTTACTTTCTGATAACAGTAACTAGTTCGAGCACTTTTCCATTGTAGAAAATGAAAACTGCTTTGTGCTTCCTCATGCATGTTGTTTTAGTCAAGACCTTCATAATAATTCTACCATCATCACTCAGTGAAGTTTGGCCCATAATCTGTTACCTACTAATACCCCTATCTCACCTATGCAGTTTTGCGCGGTGGCCTTACGTACGGTTCATCATGATTCACCGCCAGTTTCGGCGCTGTGATCAGGTTTCCATCTTTCCGCGCGTCCTCACATAGTCAAACCCCACAGGTGAGATAGGGGTAGAACAGCAGGAATAACAGAGGGGGCGGGTTATCGGGGGCGGGGCTTGCAGGATGATTTTCTCACACACACACACACACACACACACGCACACACACACACTAAGGGATTGGGAATGTCTGCTGTCTGGCTCACGGATTACATAAATTGTCTGAATAACGGATTACATTTTTGTAAAAGTAACTAAGTAACTGAGTACTTGAAAGGCGGAGCGAACGCATTAGATTACTCGTTACAGCAATAAAGTAATCCGAGTCCTCTAACGCATTACTTATTAACACTGTATATGATCCTATCTGAAATATATTTTTTTATCCTGGGTGAGACACTTTTTAGCACCGTTACCATGTTTTGCTCGCGAGCGTTTGGATATTTTGTTCCCAATAAAATACATTTACGTTTTTGGTTGTAACACGAAACACTGTGCAAAAGTCCAGGGGGTATGAATACTTTTAAACTAAAAAAAAATACTAAAAAGAAGCTTTTCTAAAAATGAAGAAAGAAAACAAAGCCATTAAAGCTTACGTGGACAACAGAAAACAGGAAACGACAGAAAAACAAATCCAGTATTAAAAAGAGAAAAAAAAGAAGAAGAAGAAATCCGCTTTGTCGCTTTAATTGCATTTACATAATGTGAAATTTCCTATTGAGGCAATTAATTGCGCCATTATTTGACAAGCGGCTCAGTAAGCTTTGTCAACATTCAAAAGAGTATTTCAGGGCCATTATCCTCAGTTTTGACTAATCATAGAAATAAATGAAACGTTTTTTTTGTTTGTTTTTTTTTTAAAGCATTTCCAATTGACCAAATAATCAGACTATTTGTTTTGTTCTCAGTCTTTTATGGAGATAATGAGTAATTGCTAATTTGTAATGGAACAAGACACAAGCATGTGGAGTCTCTCTCCATTGCATACATTTTCTTTTTTCAGATTAACAAGTATTAAGTTGGTGCAATCTTCTCTCAAAAAAAAAAAAAAAAAAAAAAAAACCCGGCTTGGTTAAAAGATCTGTCGGTGCTGGAGGAAGACGGTTTATGGAAGGAGAACGCGAGAATAATAGCACCTGCCTTAGCGACAGGAAATGTGCCGTGCACCTATTATGACACGGAGAGAAGAAATACAGCTTTAATATACTCCCCTTCAATGTAATCAAATTTCCTTTAATAAAAGAAAGACGGAGCTGGGGGTATTTATGGCTGGTGTGGAGGAGGAATAAAATCGCACATCTGCGGAGCCTCGTGGCTGTGACAGGCTGCCATGGAGCTGCAGCTTGGTAGATTAGACATTTCTTGTTTAAATTCAATGAACTATTGCATTTTTTTTTTTTTTTTTTTTTTTTTTTTACTAGAGGAGGTGTGAGTGTTTTTTTCCACATGTTGTGTTCATAAAACTCCAGGAACAGGCCAAGAAAGAGAGAAAAAAAAATCATCAATAAGTCATTAGATTAGTGTTTCACATTGTACCGGAATACTTTCTCATTATTCGGAAGGTTTTGATTTATTTTCTATACCGGCATGGCTTGGATATTGATGCGATCATTCTAAAGCCGTATTGTTTCTATAGTAACGGCTTATTCACAGAGATGATCCCGCATAAATAGATTTAAAAAGGTGTGTAATCGATGATTTTGTAAAAACTGTTAACCGACATGAGTCTACTGTGTATTTCCATTAGTACTTACATTGGAGGTGTATTTTATAAGCAAAACAAAACCCAAAACAAACCTATTACTAATATGGGTTGAGGTGGTATTAAGGAGACATGACGCTTCCATATTTGTCTTTTGGTTTTTGTGCTGAGACTTTAATGTTAAGGCTTATTCTTTACTATGTTTTCCAGCACTCGCTCCAACAGTCACATGGTTGTAACGGCACTCACCTGAACCTCGTCAAGTTAATTAGCTTTTCTCTATATGGTGCTTGTTTTTGGTTGGTTCCTTTGTCTTGTGTCTGAGGTTTGCTCTGTTTTGTTCATCCACTTTAATGAACCGCCGCCGTTTGCACTCGCTGTGACATTTGCAGAAGTTTGATTTATCATACCATGATTACCTTGGACGGTGTACAAATATGCGATTCCCCATGAATTTGCTGCCGTTTGCTGTCATTAGCTCGGTCTCCAGTGCTCCAGGTGCAAATGAGACGATGCTGTGGAACATACTGTGCTTTACGCTTCATAAAATGACATTACGTTAACTAATACCGACATTAAAAGCTGAATAAAGGGGCTGTTCCGGGGTTTGTTCCAGACACCGAGTAGTGCCGTTGATCAGGGGTTAGAGAGGGATTGGGGGTTCAGCCTTGTGTTAGAAGCTAGTTAGCTGTGAAAAACCACACGGACGGATTCAGAATGACTTGGAAGCGGTTATCAGATATGTTTTCTTGCTGAAAGTACATCACTTTTGGGACAGTTTTTTTAGGTGAGTTTTGGCATCTGCATCCAATAAGTAGGTTTGCGTAGCGAAACCCAAATGTGCCAAAATGTCACCAGTAGCCATATAACCGGGATGTAATAGGAACGAATAAGAACACAGATTTCGGCGACTTTGATTTCTCACAGGTGAAAATCATTCCTTGTAATAACGCGAGTGTCCATGTTGTTTTCACATTCCGACTTAAAAGCACAATGTCGCAGAATGAGACCATCCATGTGAATGCCACTTGTGGACTTGTGTACATAGTAATTACTGTACACTTGCTCTGATGGCAGCAAAAGCTAAACACCCTTAGATTAAAATGGCTAAATGCAACAAATGTCTTTCAGCAAAGGCGTGTAAAGGGGAAAACGCATCAAACCTCACTCACTCATCATCTATAGCGCTTAATCCTGTATTCAGGGTCACGCGGGGCCTGGAGCCTATCCCAGAAGACTTAGGGCACATGGCAGGGTACACCCCGGACAGGGTGCCAATCCATCGCAGGGCACAGACGCACACACATACACTCACTCATTCACACACTACGGGCAATTTGGAAACGGCAATTAGCCTAACCTACATGTCTTTGGACTGTGGGAGGAAACCCACCAAGCACGGGGAGAACATGCAAACTCCATGCACACAGAGACGGGAATCGAGCCTGGCGGTGCAAGGCGACAGTGCTAACCACTACACCACCGTGCCGCCACGTGTCAAACCTGCACTGTAAAAAAAACAAAAAAAAAAAAACGGTAAATTGTACGGTAAAAAACTGCCAGCTGTGGTTGCCAGAAGTTTACTGTAAAAAATACGGTAGCAACGTTTTTGGTTGTACGGGATCGCACTCGTTATACTGCATATTTTAATATTTTACGGATTTTAATTGTTCTTTTTTTCAAGCCTGGCCGTGAATCAAACCCAGATGGTGCAAGGCGACAGTGCTGACCACTACACTACCATGCTTGCTACAGAAGTGTTGGCGTTGTTGGAGTGCAAGCATGGTAGTGCAGTGGTTAGCACTGTTGCCTTGCACCTCCAGGGTCTGGGTTTGATTCCCGGCCAGGCACGAAAAAAAAAACAAAAAAAAAACAATTGAAATGTAATGAGTAAAACCAAAAAAAATTGCTGCCATATTTTTTACGGTAGACTTCTTGCAAATTTCCGGTTCATTTTTTTACAGTGCAATAACAGTGCTACCGTATTTTTCAACCACAGCTGCCAGTTTTTTACCGTTAAATTTACTGTTTTTTTTTTTTTTTTTACAGTGTGATATATATGACCAAATATGGTCATATTTCTGCAAAAGAATTACTGAAACTTGAAGGTAGTTTGTAGCATATCAAGAATACCAACTACTATGCTGTTACTGGTGTTAAATTATAGTAAATGGATTAGGTCATATGTACATTAGGTGTGTTTTTTATCTACTTATATTTATGGCTACTTTAAATGTATTGCTTACTTATTTATTTATTTAAAAATAAATAAAAAGCCGTTCTTTAAATGGTATTAATCATTTTATTTGGACCTGTTTTTTTTTTCTGATTTGGCACCAGTATTGGAAAAAAAAGCAACAACAACAACAACAACAAAAAAATGATTGCCAGTCCAAGTAGTGTCCCTTTTTGCCACACAAGTGGGCGAGAGACATGGTAAAGTCACATGCAAAAGGTCATTAATAACAGGACCAATTCCACAATAGCTGAACAACTGTTATTTGATTCTGGCAGCATTTCAGCAATTGCCCAACAAATTTTTTATTCTCAAAACAGCAGATGTTTACAAAAATCTATCCTCCTTACAGAATCATATACCATATGAGGTGATTTCCTTTCTTTCCAAATTTCCGTTTTTCAGTCTTCAATAGCTGTGTCGTTACACGGCCCGAGACCATAATCATAATATAAAATGTAATATATTGGCACAGTAGACGCTTCCTGTCCTTCACTCTCTCCTGCTGTCTCACTACAGTTGGTTCTGTTATTGATGGTGCCGCTCACAGCATTTGTCTAAATGCTCTAAAGTGTCAGGGACTGTTATTACAGAATCGGCTGCCCCCATTTCCTCGCGAACGGGAGAGGCCGCGTGCTTCGCCCTGGACGGCTCCCTCCATCAGCCACGGATCACAGTCATCTCATCAGGTGAATTAATCCTGGCTTCCTGTCATAATATCGGATTTATGAGCTGTGATCTAATCATAACCGCTGCCCAAGGTCGCCTCTATTCTCCTGGCTGAAATGGGATCATGAGATCGATGGGCGAGTTAAAGAAGAGAAAAACAATGGGAACAATAGCAAAGACGATAAACACCCCACCACCACCAAGGGAAAGACGTGGTGGTGGTGTTGGTTTCTCTTGAGGCAGGGATATCAGTAGGGACCAGGTTCCAGGTGGTTTATTGCTCTAGACTGACCAGGAAATATCAAAGTCCATGAAACTGTACAGGTTGTCGTCTCTGAATACACACAACACAGCATACTGTAGAAAAGTAGAAATCATATTAAATCGTTAAAAAAAAATTTTTTTTTTATGTGTGTGTAAATTTCTCAATGCATTAAAAAAAATAATAAAACAACAGCAATCTTTTGGTCTTTATTAAGACCAGAAAGTTATTCTTTTTCCCTCCAAGACACGTTCATCCAAAGCAATTTACAGGCAAGACAGAATGCCAGCAAAGTGCAGAGTTGAGCTGGTGGGGAATAAGGGTCTTGTTTAAGGGCAATCAGCTTTGAAGCTAAGATTGAAGAGAATATATGAATACAAAAGTCAAAAGACGCTCTAAAAATAATTAGTAAAAGTTTTTTTTTTTATTTCAACCTCTCAACGACCTGAAGGCAAAATAAGGGCTATTGAAACTTGGTATATAGAAAAGTTTGACTTAATGACACTAAAGAATTTCTAAAACTAGCATAAATAGCATATTTAACATACAGAATGGGGAGTTTATTTATAACTGAGAACAAAAAGCAGTGTTTACAGTGTACAGTACATTCTATATAGTGTACAGTAAAAGTAAAGACAAGTGAAGACTAAACAGGAAATAAAGTAAAAAGATGGCACATTCATGTTTCTTAAGATTGTGGAATGTACTTATTATATTGTATCCAAACCCATATTTTTTTCCCCTAGATTTTCTCCATAATTTAGTCATTTCCAATTCCTCCCTGTCACTAGGGGGCGACCACATTAAGGCTACTACTACCACTCAGTCACGTGGTTTCCCCCGAGCCACGTGACGCCAGCCGACCGCATCTTTTCGAACTGCTCGCTCACGCACCGTTGGGGGCGTAGTAACTCCATAGTTTATTCTCCTCACCTTTTGGCTACACAATAATGACTAGAGTCACACCTGTGTGTCGCTAACTATCAGTCGCCAGCTCCGGCAGTCGCGGTTAGTTCGTTCAAACCGGAATCTGTGTTGGCAAAGCAAAATGTAATAAGTGTAATGTAATTATAAAAATAATAAGTGGTGTTTGTCAAACTGTTGTATCCTTTTGCTGACCGCATGCAGCCATGCTGATATTCAGTACAACAGCACTCCCTCTCATGCGATACTGCATAGTGCAAATAAAAATTTTATTTGTCACATACACAGTCATACACAGTACGATATGCAGTGAAATGCTTATACGACCGCCCGTGACCTTACACTAAAGAGGACACAGAGAACAGACAGTCAGTAGAAAAATAAGTTATGAAATAAAGTAAGAAATGAAATAAAACTATAGCTATAGGAGAAATTAGGAAGTGTAATATAAAAATATAGTGAGAGAAAAATAAATAAATAAATAAATACTTTATACTATATATATATAAAATAAAAGTTTATTTATTTAAAAGTGAATTTATCGGCTTAAAGTTACAGAAAATAAAGTTAAAAGAAAACCAAAGTAAAAAGGTTGTCTGCATAAAAATTCAATTTAATTAGTATTTAAATAACGTTTAATGAATCTTATTCTATTCCAGTTTAACACTTATTGGTAAACAATAGTGTAATATTTGACAGTCACTTGACATCAAGCCATATATTTGTGCTTCATACACAGTCATGCATGCAAATCTAATGAATCATTAGTAATTAAAAGGTTTCGCATATGCCCAGTAATATGTTGTCAATGTATTTTTAATGCATTATGTATAGAGCGCGTAGAGAAAGCCTGCCAAGAGGCGATTAATTGATGAATGGGAGAAGAGGAAATGTGTGATGGAAAGCGTAAAGTCTCTCCAAGCGGCTTCACTGTTTCTGTTAAATGAAGCACGGCTGATATGACTTCATCATCCCGGTTTTGTCATAAAACCTATTAGTCTCTGTATGAGAAATAAAGGAAGCAGAGATAAAGATAAAAAAAAAAAAAGATTAAAAAAAATTTATTAGAAAGTAACTCATGGAGAGGTTTGAAGCCCCCTTAAGTAAATTCCTCTCTCATCTAAAGAAGAAGTAGGAAGACATTTAGATAATGAAGGTTAAACTCTGTATCTAAACACTGCCTGGACAGATTAAGAGCGGTTATTGCGTGTGCGGAGGGCATTTTGCAGACTAACAACTTTCATCATCAAGACAGAAGAGAGTTTCTCTCGGGTTGTCAAGCAGAATATGCGAAGCCTGGGCTCAAGATGGGAAAACAAAACCGAATCCTCCGGGGAGATCAGTGTGCCTCAGTTTGTCATATCCCAGATGGTGTGTAAGTCGTGCAGACGAAGCGTGCTGGAGAAAAGCTGTCAAGACGAATATGAATACCTCGCCGCGGCCTGTCTGACAGGCAGCCTGATAGCAAACAGGAACCAAGACTAGAGCATATTTAATATTACAAGAGAAGGAAATGGAGTCTGGTTCCAGCAGATATTAACCAAAGTGCAAATAATCGCCACCAGACCCTGTCGCTCGTTCGCAGCTCATTACCTCGACTCACGTGAGTGACAGGAGTCCGGCCCTCTCGCTCGTTTTCAATCTTGCTGATGTACCGTCAGGTGTCATGAACGCCGCAGAACAGCCATTTGCATACAGGCCTCACACCCCCCAATCGATGCTTTAATTATGAAATGAAACACATTCAAGCGCCGAGCGGCTCCTACGCCCATTAATTATTGAACTAAGCACATTAAAGCGGCTGAGGGACGGCCGGAAAAGATTACAATTTACCCAGTGCGATCGTAAAGCAGCCACGAGCTCTGTCATTAAACCCGCCGGGCTGAAGAGCAATGTTCTTGTGCAAATTGGCTGACTAAGAGACGCATTACGGTGATTTTCCGCATTGGGATGTATATTAAAGATTTTCAAATAAACCATGGATCCCCGCGAAAGCGCTTAGCATAGACGTTAGGGCTGACTGGGTAGTGCTCATACCGTACGAGTACATGACACCTATTGTACACGAGCTGCTCGTAATAGCTGATATTAACCTCTGAACTCATTTTTGGCATTACATCACGGGAAGGTGAGGACTGCAGCTCTGTAGATGTTGTTCTGGGTCCTTTTATGAGCTCCTGGATGAGTCGTCATTGTGCTCTCGGAGTAATTTCGGAAGTCCGGCCACTCCTGGGAAGGGTCACAACTGTTCCAAGTTTTCTCATTTATAGATAATGGTTCACTGGAGTCCCAAAGTCTTAAAAAAATAGCCTTGTAACCCTTTCCAGACTAATACATGGCAGTTACTTTGTTTCTCATCTGTTCTTGAATTTCCTTAGAATAAGTTTTTTTTTTTTTTAAGTTCATAGCGTGCTTCACTTCGTCTAAAAAAAAATCACTTAAATAGAAATAAATTAAGGAGGTTATATTTAAGTGATTTCTTGATTCAACAGGTTTGGCAGTTGTCAGAATAGGTTTTTGTGTTTGAATAGCTTTTCTTTCTTAATAAATTAAATAACTGCATTTTGTAATTACTCAGGTTATCTTATCTAATCATGTGACAAATTAAAGTTAATTTTGTCAACGAAAATAACGACGAAAAATATCCGCTGACGACCTTTTTTTCTGTGACTGAGACGAGACAAAGACGAGACGTCGCGGATATCAATGAACAGTGACAGTGATGAAATCAGCATGAAATATTGTTGATGAAAAAAGACGAGATTGAAACGTAGTTAAAAAAAAATAATACTAAAATGCATCTTTATTTTTGTCAACATGTTATTTTTCGTCCCAATCCGCTGCGATACGGTGTTCATTCATTACGGCACGAACGGCGGTGTTTCTCGCGTCACGGCGCGCGGCGTATCAGGAGTAGTCTGCGCGCGGTGACGGGATGTTACAAGCTCAGTCATCTTCAACCCTTCATCATCACAGCTGAATTGCTCGGGCCAAAGAGAGGAGATGATATTTTAGCCCATTTTCTTTATATTGAACCGGAGAAAAAAAAGCCAATGTGTCGTAATATCGCAGGGGAAACAATGGGGGCACACAATTGCTGGGAAAAATACCACAAACCTGAAGAGATGCATCAAGGCATCCCATAATAATCACCCAGTTTACCACTTTGTGGTAATTGTTGTACCGCATGTATTTTATGTCATTTTATTTTATTGGTAAACTGTTGCAGAACACATTAAGCTAATAGGTTAGCAAATGATTGTGACCCAGAGGAGCTACAACAGTCCAAGTGTATAAATTCATAAAAGTTTCAAAACCCTGTGCTGTCCTTTACTGCTTCTGTTGTTTTGTAGTTAAAAATATGGACAAGCCGTTGTTGTGATGCTTAAAGATGAATATCATTAGCTGAAAACATCAGATGAAAATGTTATGATAATTATTTTGTGATAAACTTTTAAAAATGGTTTCGGCTAGACTAGATTAGGGTTGTAGGGTTAATAAATAATAATCTTATTGTTAAAGTGTTACATTTTCATTGACTAAAATTAGACTAAAATAATTTAGGCTTCTTCTGACTAAAACTAGACTAAATAAAAGTAGGATAAGATTAAGTAAATATGATAAAAACTAACAGGGACATTTATCTTGGGACTAAGACTAAGACTAAGACTAAAATTAAAAATAGCTGACAAAATTAACACTATGACAAATATGCAAACAACAACAACAACAAAAAAAAAACAGGAAGTGGGCAAATACTTTTCAACAGCACTGTAGTCGACATCGCAACTGAGTTAAGTGATACAGACTTTTGAAATAATAACGAGTTAAGCCGTTTTATGGACTGATGTACGTTTAAATACTGGCACAACTGCTCTGTCTTTTAATGAAATCATACTTTTGATTTATGATCATACTTATAAGATGCATTCGCACACAGGATGTAAGAGAATGAAACAGTGAAATAATCAACAGTGTTGGTGCTGTAATGTGGAACTTACTGTATGTAGCCTTATGAACATACAGTATAACAATATATTATTCTTATAGTATGTTTGGACATTTAGAAGGAGACTGAGACCGTTTACTACTTCAGAGATTCTATTTGCGATTTCTCACTTTTTTCACAGTTGTGGTTCTCAGAATTAGACTTTTAGAAACTGAAACCTCAGAATTCTGAAATCTCAGGCATTACCGTATGTATTTGCACTGTTTGCGCATCCTTGCAGTAAATGATTTCAGCCATCTCCATATGTAACAGGTCTGCTGATCCTTAACTACTTCTGTTGCAAAATATATTTTCACCTGAGTGGGGAGAGAAATGGAACAGATTATCCCTGTAGATTTAGTAAAAACACTGCAGTCTGGTTCCGATCGATCTCTTTCAGTCTACTTTAAATTCCCCCCCCCCCCCCTCTTTTAATAACGGATCAAGTGCGAAGTCAATATGGCGTTCGAGGTCAACGAGCCACACTGACATCGTGAAAAGATTTTTATTTTTTTTTTTGCTCCTTGTATCTTTTAAACATTTTAGGTTACTCAACCTGTTATCTTTCTTCCTTCAATAAGGCATTGAATAAAATTATGAGGTCAAAGGAATAAAAAAAAAAAAAACATTGAGCTACTGTAACATTCAGGTGAAGGAAACCTTTCAAATCATTAGATTCCTTTTTAAAACCTGTGTGGGCAGAAATCCTGCTTTAGCAAATGTGATGTGTGTGAACTGCATACAGAAAAAGTTTTATTTAAATGAAAGTATGTACAGTACATAGCAGTTTTACTCTGGTATCTCAGTTTGTCTTTGCTCACAGGGTACCACACTGTTATTACTTATCAAACAGCTCAACCTCAAACATGTTACAAGATTTAAGATTTAAGGGCAGGGATCCATCCATCCATCCATCCATCTATCCATCCATCTATCCATCCATCCAGGAAGCTCTGTAGTCCAACTAGGGACCGTGAGGACCAATGGTGACCATTGATTGTATTTATTCCCATTTTTACGATTTTGGTACGACGTCATGTCTTTGAACTGTGGAAGGAAACCGGAGTACCAGGAGGAAACCTACCAAGCACATGGAGAACATGCATCACTAACCACTAAGCACTGTGCCACCAAGAGCAGGGATAGAATCTTTATCATTTTTCTTGTCATTATTTGTAAAAGATGAAGTGAAATGGAGCCACGATGACGGCGGCAACATCCACTGACCGAATTCACCTACTTAATACTGGAATAAAAAAAAAAAATCTCTAAAATCCAAGCGCACACCCAGTCATCCGAGGATAGGCTTGAAGCCGGATGAAGTGCAGGATGACCAGGATGAAGTGCAGACTAAATAAAGAAAAAAAAAGCAAAGAATGAATGAAATTTCAGTATTAAGTACGGTGGCCGTGAAGTGCAAAACAAATTAACAAAACCCAAAACAAAATAACAAATTCAAAACCAAATTAACAAATCCGAAAACTAAATAACAAAACCCGAAACTAATTGTTAATTTGGTTTTGAATTTGTTATTTTGTTTTGGGTTTTGTTAATTTGTATCGCACTTCTCGGCCAGTCAGATACGAACCGGAAAAGGTAGGTATAGTTTGCGAATTCAATTCTTACCGTTGATTGGACGAGACACCTGTCACTCAAGATAAACAGGAAGTAGGAAATTGTGCCTCTAACTTTGTTTTTTGTGTGTTCTGCTTCATTTTAAAACCATTTTTTCGGTGTGCAAAACTAAGAAAATAATTAAATTTTTCATTAGAAAGCAAGGAAATGGAATTTATTCAACGTTACTTTGAGGACGGACATTCGTATGCCGTGTTTTTGCCGTGATATGCTGATGACACATCACGGTATAAAGATTAGTTTGCGAACTGCTGTGTCTCTTTTAAAAGCAAAATATTTTTTCCACAAGAACTGCAAAAAATTGGCAGAACGCCATATTTGAAACCACAATAAGGACAGAACATGTTTGCACATTCATACACACGAATCTACCGCCGCTACATTCTTACTTCCTGTATATCTTGAGTGACAGGTGTCTCGTCCAATCAGCGGTAAGAATTTCGCGAACTATACTTACTTTTTCCGGTTCGTTTCTGAACGGCCGAGAGGTGCAAACAAACCAAATTAACAAAATGAAAACTAAATAGCAAATTCAAAATCTAAATATCAAAACCAAAAACAAAATAACAAACTAAAAATAAAAATGGCAAAACCGAAAACAAATTAACAAAACAGCAAAACAAAACAACAAATTAGTTTTGGGTTTTGTTATTTTGTTTTTGAATGTTTTATTTTGTTTTGGGTTTTGTTATTGTGGTTTTCATTTTGTTAACTTGTTTTGCACTTCTCGGCCACCGTAATTAAGTGAAGGACAATTAGCTTTCTACTTTTGTGTGTGTGTGTGTGTGTGTGTGTGTGTGTGTGTGTGTAGTTGGAAAACTCTGGACCCAAAACTTGACGTAGGTTTACTTTTTCCCCCTGAAGTTATCGTAGGGGTGTCACGTACAATGTTCCTGTATGAATCAGAAATAAAAAGACAGCATGAGCAGGCTTCAGACAGAAACTGCTGAGACCCTGAAGACTCATCTTTTTAATGTCATGCTGGTGTTCTCTTGGAGCTGAGGACCTCCTGTTTCTCTTTTTGAGAAAGACAGAAAAAAAAAAAAAACACAAGACAAGCAACGGTACTTGGAGATGAAGGAAAGCTATCGTGCTCATGCATAAATCATACCATCTGAGGAGTAAACACTGAGGGCATCAGCCCGGAGGAGACGCGCTCAAGCTGGCGAACCTGAAATGAGGGACAGGTTCTCATCCGCCAATTTCTCTCTTGTGTTTGGACTCACGTTTTTTTTTTTTAGAAGCACAAATAACAAGCACTTGGCTTCATCAGGATTGAAACAAGAGGTAGAGTTTCTGTCTCAGGAGGTCATTTGTCTCATCTACCTGCAGTCTACTGTATCGTAGCGCTCTGGGGCGATAATGATCAAACATGCCTGATCCAATCAAGCTGTCACCACTGAGGCCTAATTAAGAGATTTTCAAAGCGTGTCAGAATCAGGAAGGCCCAGAGGATGCTAATGAAGCGCTGGAATGTACTGTAGCTCGTCACATCAGATATGAAGATATACACACTGAAGATTATTAGCAAAGACCACTATAATCCCCATGGAGCTTGAAGGGACGGAGGACATGTCTAATAATAAAGGGACAAGGACCGACAAAAATCATGCCAGACTGCAACATGCTGTACTGTGACAGGTCCTCCTGGGGGGAAAAACATCACCAGAAGATTTGTCAAATCCTGGGAATGCCATAGGGCCATAGGAATTTTATTTCAAAGACCAAAGATCCGTCTAAGGTACTACAGGCAGGGTGTCTATAGCGATCTAAGGCTGCTTTTGGGCCAATTAAGTGAGGCTCTTAAAACTGCAATAATCCAAATAAATTTAAAAAATGTTTATTCCCATGTAAAATACCCAGTTATGATTGGCAGGCAAATACACCGACCAGGCATAACATTATGACCTGAGGAGGTCCACCATAGCCGTGATGCGCTGTGTGTTCTGGCACCTTTCTATCTCAACCAGCATGAACCTTTTCATCAATTTGATCTACACTATGGAGCTTCTATTGAATCGGACTACGCGGGCCAGCCTTCACTCCTCATGTGCATCAGTAGAGCCTTGTCCATCCATGACGCTGGCGCCAGTTCACCAGTTTTCCTTGCTTCCATCACTTTTGGTACGTCCTGACCTCTGCAGACCGGGAACGTCCCACAAGAGCTGCAGTATTGGAGATGCTCTGACCCAGTCCTCCAGGCATCACGATGGCCCTTGTCAAAGTCACTCAAATCCTTACGCTTTCTCATTTTGCTGTTTCAACTTCTGGAAATAAAGGTTTACTTGCTTTCTAACATACCCCATACTGTAACGAGATATTGAACGTGTACCTACTAGTATTGTGAGAAGGGCTGAAGCAAGTCCAGAACTGCAGCTCTTGTGGGATCTTCCCAGGCTGCAGTGGCTGTAGCAGTGTAGATCAAGCGACGGACCTACTCAATACTAGTGCATGATCAGTGCAATGCATTTATGTAAACTGAGCTAGATTTGGTCAACTGCTCAAACTTGGCTATGAAAATGAGCAGAAATAAAGGTTTATGCTTTGCTATTGCAGTTGTTAGATCCCCTCTGGAAAGCTACAGATAATCAATGGAACAGATTTCTACAGAAATTAGGCTGAAAATCGAGTCTGAGAATTTGATGAAAACGGAACGTTATAATATATCCAGCGCAATTTAACATAAACATGATATACATGAGCTGAGAGATTCCAATGATTTCTTTCGATTTGATGAGTAAAATGTATTAACTTCCTCATTGTGGCTCATACTGTGGATATCAATAACCCATAACAATGACCTGTACTGTACATGTGGCTGGGGATCATGATGACCCACGTTGGCAGGTATGTAAAGCAACCAAGCAGGAGTTGGGTTCTACACACAACTGAAGTGTGTGTGGTGAAATGAGCTCAGTGTGTGCTCTGCTACATAATGAGCCAGCACGTGGTTTCGCTAACGAGTGTATATAAAACTTTGTTCTCAACAGACCGCAGCATTGACTGCGCCCTTATTGTTTTATTCCACCCCTCTCTATTAGCCATGTCAGATTTCCAGGTAAAAATAGCTTTTTTCGTAACCATAAAAAGGCCACGGTGGCGTAACAGCTGAATTCATTCACGCTTTCAATGCAGCCTTTACTCTCGGCGGCTCTCCTCACAATAGAGAAATGTTTTTTTTTTTTTTTTTTTCCCCAGAGACAAAGACAAAGACAAAAAAAACAAAAAAAAAACATGCTTACTGTCTGGGCCAGAATACCGGTTTATTTATTTTTTTTCCCCCGAACTTGAATTAAACTGCCACGCAGGCTTCAAACAAAAGCCGGTAAAATGGCATTGATCGAATCTTCCACAAAAGCGCTGGTGTCCGTGCCCGGTCAGTCGGCTCTCAGGGGTCAGCGAGTGGAATTAAAGCAGCAGAGCTCATTGAAATTCATTTCGCTTCTGTTCAACATTTTCTTCACCTTAATGAGCAGAGAGACCAGGGGAATCTTGTCAGACAGTGTGTTTAGCATAACAAGAACCGGTTGCGACTGGATTTATGTGATTATGAACTTTTTAAACCTGGAGATGGCGATGGATGCGTGCAGACATCTAACACTCTCTGACATGTGCTTTATATCGACAATAATTACCCCTTCAAATGTAAAACGATTCCAGCCATATAGGACCAAAGTCAAAGTACGAATGCTACCAAATATTTTAATACACGAGTAGTTGGATCATGAACTTCAACAGTGTTCCGGCACATAAACAATAACTCGGTTTCACTCCTTTACAAGCTGCTCAACAAACGCACAACTCCTGATGCCGTTCCCTGAATACTGATCAAGCCGGACTGCTGAGTCTTTCTTCCTCCTTTAACGTGCGGATATTAGGCTGAATAATTCGTACCCAGGTGTCAGACTCTCCGCAGGCTCCGGGATAAACAGGTCCCAGTGTGTTACTCGTCCGTTTGACAGGTTCACACACTCTTTTAATTATCTGCAGGGTTGGCAAAAAGTGAAGCAGCCGAGCGGTACAGAGTGTTAATGATGAGCAAAGAACGGCGTGAGACAAGTGCGTGTCCAGCCGTGGACAAAGGGCTTGAGAATGAGACGGATCATTTTGAGTCTGCCGCTTCAGTGTTTTTAGATCTCGTTGTCAGATGTTTCCATGGTAATTACAAGCATTTCATAAGGTGTCAAAGGCCTGTATTGACAATTACATTAAGTCCATGCAAAGAGTGCGGTGTTGACCTTCTTTATCAAGAGCCTTGAAATTCTCCCTGGTATGCTGTCAATCAACTTCTGGGTCTCGTCCTGACTGATGGCAGCTCATTCTTACATAATCAGTGCTTGTCAGAGTTTGTCAGAATTTTTGTTCTCTTGTTTTAAAGTTCTCAATGGGATTAATGTCTGTAGAGTTTCCAGGCCATGGACCAAAATTTCAATGTTTTGTTCCCCGAACCACTTAGTTATCTCTTTTGCCCTATGGCGAGGAGCTCCATCATGCTGGAAAAGGTATCGTTCATCCACCAGCTGTTCTTGGATGGCCGGGAGACGTCGCTTTCTTGTGGGATGGTTTTTGTACCATGTTCTTAGGCAAAATTGTAAATGAGCCCAAACCCTTGGCCGAGAAGCGACCCCACACATCAATGGTCTCAGGAGGCTTTAATGTTGGCATGACACAGAACTTATGGTAGAGCTCACCTTCATACATTTCAAGAAGGTCAGCAAAGAATACGCTTCTCTCCTGGAAAAAAAAAAAAAAACATCAGGGACAGACTGATATTCTGCAAAAGGTACAGGAATTGGACTGCCGAGGACTGAGGGGGTAAAGTCATTTTCTTTGATGAATCCCCTTTCTGATTGTTTGAGGCATCCGTAAAAAAAAAAGTTTGTCCAGAGAAGAAAAGGTGAGCGCTACCATCAGTCCTGCCAATCGATCTCATCCGCTCCCGGCTCGAGCTACTGGTTAAAATCCGGCAGCCATCATGGGTCTTAATCCAGGTTATTTCAGTGAGATACTAATTCTCAACCTAATCAGTCCCTTGTTAGTTTCCTGATCTTGAACTCCAGTGTAACATGATTAGACGGAGACTGTGGCACATCCAGAGACAACAACATGCATAATCAGATATTATCTACAACACGCAACTGATGAAGCTAAATTAGAGGGAGATAACTGATGACTATTGATTCAGTAGCATTTTATTTAGAAGTGGTGTTTATAATGCAACATGACACCTACTGTACATATGTGCCTGAGAACTGAGGAACATCAGTAAGTCAGTACTGTATATAAGGGTTTAGTGAGTGACTAAGGAAATCAGTTAGTTAGTATGTAAGTTAGTATGTACTTAAGTCTGTAAGTCAATATCTAAGAAGTCAAAAGTTTGTAAATTAAACAAGGAAGGAAGAAAGTAACCAGTAAGTCATTATGTCACACTCAGACCATGAAGACCATGAAGTTCCCATCATATCAAAGAACACTGTGGGAATGGGGTCAAAATGGAAAAACATGACTTTATCAAGTCTATACTTCTAAGTCTAAACTGATACCATCATAAAACATACTACTGAAAGGTGTATAACTTGTAAATAAATTACTGATTAATAATAGTAATAATAATAATAATAATAATAATAGTCCTAATAATAATAGATTAAAGAGACTTTTTTAATTATAGACTATTAGCCTATAGAATTATACTAGCCTATATACTAACCGACGAATACTAGCCGTTCCAGTGAGACGCATTGACTTATGGGAAATTTTGTTTTCCTTTTGTCAGGCAAAGTGATAACCCATTGTTCAGTTGTTCCCTACACCGTTCGCAGTTCTCTTTAAACTGAACATTTTCTCTCCCTGCAATTTGGAATCACACTTGACATGGCTGAAGATGCAGTGTAGTATACTTCGCAGGGTGCTTTTGGCCGATCGGAACGCACCTTACAGTATGTAGCAAAGCATGTTTATAGAATCCAAAGTAAATGATGGAAATGTGTATGAAATGTGAGAAAATATGTGTAATGTATACATCAGGGCGGCACGGTGGTGTAGTGGTTAGCACCGTCGCCTTGCACCGCCAGGGTCTGGGTTCGATCGCCGGCCAGGGTAGATTTCCCGTCTCTGTGTGCATGGAGTTTGCATGTTCTCCCCGTGCTTGGTGGGTTTCCTCCAGGTACTCCGGTTTCCTCCCACAGTCCAAAGACATGTAGGTTAGACTAATTGGTGTTCCCAAATTGCCCGTAGTGTGTGAATGAGTGAGTGTATGTGTGTCTGTGCCCTGCGA
Source organism: Clarias macrocephalus (assembly GCA_011419295.1). NCBI lineage: Eukaryota > Metazoa > Chordata > Actinopteri > Siluriformes > Clariidae > Clarias > Clarias macrocephalus. The sequence goes on along the minus strand of JAAGKR010002041.1, from coordinate 15,740 downwards.
TGGATTGGCACCCTGTCCAGGCTGTACCCTGCCATGTGCCCTAAGTCTCCTGGGATAGGCTCCAGGTCCTTTTTTTTTTTTTTATTTTTTACTCACGCTTTCCCTAAAGGCATCACCCCAGACACTTTACTCCACTGTCCTGTCGTATCGTACTCAGTTAATCTTATGAACCATAGTGTGGAATCAAGACTAGCCATAAATATAATGACCCTCTGTAGGAACATGAACATGGCACATACACAAAGAGCCAGTGAGAGCTATTTCCAGTCCTCTACACCAACAGACATTCATCTGACATGTGTGTATGTTGATGCCAGACGAATGGCTTCTCCTGCCACTATCACCGAAACAAAGACAGACATCCTGTACAGCAAAGATAAAACAGGACCTTCCAGCAGCGCCTGTTTGTCTGTCCATCTTTCTCTCTCTCTGTAGTGCGTTAGTGATGGATGGACTAACAGTTCTGCCCATGAAGGTGGCACTGCTTCACTGTCAGCTTTAATTAGCCTGAAAGCAGGTCTCCAAAATAAATAAATAAATAAATAAAAAGCTCAAGTCATGCGTTTGGTTTTCCTTATGCTTATAAAACACGACTGGAAGGAGATGACGTCATCTTTTTCACTTTCTAAAATGAAACAAACGGAACAAGGAAAAAAAAAAAACACAAGATGCATGCCGAGCCTGGCGTCTCATCTAGGGCAGTGAAAATAGGGTAATGATAGAACAACACTCCGAGTGCAATAATAATAATGATAATAAACCAGGCCGAGATATTTTATTACGGCTGGAAAGCTCTACTTATGGGTAATAATCACTGTGAATGTCTGTGTTCATAGATGACTAATAATAATAATACATGACCCTGTTGTAGGACATAATTTATGTTCATACACTAGGAAGATGGTTTTATCCTAAATGAATTTCCGTCTACTCTCACAGCTCAGGCATTCAGTCTATCACCTGTGCAGGAACGTGCTGTTACAGAAAAATATTCAGTGCCATGATGATAAAAAGAGTGATTAACCACAGTCAGTGTTGATTCCTTTTATACCAAAGCAAATTGTTCAAAAAAAAAAACAAAAAAAAAAAACACATGTACTCATCACACGTCTTGTAATTGATCATTTAACATTTTGTAGAATGTCTATACTAGTTAGCTGCTGTGCTTTACATTATTAAAAAAAAAGCACAAACTGTTGTACTTCAGCAGTCTCTCTTTTCTCAACTTGTCAGCTTTTTAGAGAAAAATTGCAAACTGAATCTTTCGACTGTTACAAAGTGCTGACACCGGATCCTCCATCCAGAAATATTAAAGCTGTCTTCAAAGAAAACTTTCACATATCAACCACAACAACAAAAAATAATATATACACACAGCGTATATCTATATATAATACATAATATCCTATCTCACAAAAGTAAGTACACCCCTCACATTTCGGGCAACCACTTTATTATATGTTCTAAAGGGACAACACTATAGAAATGAAAGACGGATATACTTGAGAGTAGTCAATGTGCAGTTTGTACAGCTTGTTGCAGACGTTATTGCCTAAATAACTGGCAACGAAAACGAGTACACCCTAAGTGAACATGTCAAAACTGTTGTTAATCTAGCACGGCCTTAATCCTTCTGGGCCTGGACTTCACCAGAGCTGCACATGTTGTTTCTGGGATCCTCTTCCACTCCCCCATGACGACATCACGGAGCTGCTGGATGTCAGACACACGGCGGCGCTTCACCACCTTCCGGTTGAGGACGCCCCACAGGTGCTCAATAGGGTTCAGGTCTGGAGACGTACTCGGCCAATGACAAACACATGAACATGATGAATAAGACATGTGACTCTGCGCGGTTAAAGATGTACAGCTGTTATCACTTAGGGTGTACTGACTTTTGTTGCCAGCTATTTTGACAATAATGGCTGTATGTTGAGTTATTTCTGCTATACAAGCTGCACATTGACTACTTTTAAATATATTCAAGTCTATTTCTATTTCAATAGTATTGTCCTTTGAGAAGATATACTAAAACGTTTGCTGAAATTAGAGGGGTGTACTCACTTTCGTGAGTGTGTTTGTGTGTATATATTAGTTTTGAATAATAGTATTGAGCTTATAATTGAGCTCATAGTATAGTGCATAGTATAGTATAGTGCTTATAAGCAATTGTGCTTATAGTATAGAAATGCTAACATATTAGAACATGCAGGTTAACAAAACCCTGTGATTTACAGCTGCACTATTGTCAAAGCTGCTGTTACAGGAAATCAATCAACACCTTCTGACCATTATATACAGTCCCAGACTTTCAGAAAAATTAATTGCAACACGCATATCATGCAAATGAGTTGTTCTTATCCATGAATTCCATCAATTTGCATTCCAATCTAAAACTGCCAAATTTTACATGATGTAATTGTCATGCTTTTTTTTTTTTTTCAAAATAATTGTTACTGTAACGCTGTTACTGAAACACTGCTATGTTATTGTAAAATGAGAATTTTGTTCATCTGCCATCACTCAATAGTTCAGGACTGATTTTCCAACAAAACAGTCTTGTACCCGAGTCTCCAATAACGCAAATGGACTACATATTAACTTAAACACATCTCATGTTCCATTGAACTTCCAGCCTCCTAACACACAGTATGACTGCAGATCAATTCCTGCTTTCTGTTTCGCCCAAATGAGGATGGGTCCCCTGTTGAGTCTGGTTCCTCTTAAGGTTTCTTCCTATTGCCATCTCAGGGAGTTTGTCATCTAGTTCTTGTCATTGCCACCGTTGCCTCCGGCTTGCTCATCAGGGACAATCTGATCGTTATATTTCATACACATTTTCTCACAGTTCTCAGACTTACAGTACTTCCATATTTTTTTATTCTGTGAAGCTGCTTTGCAACAATGACCATTGTTCACTCAACAGAGCCAATCAACGTAACAGTTTACCGTGTATAGACAGAGTGTGGAGAAGAAATGGAAATGAAAGTGTGACAGAGCATGACTTACAGTAGTAAAACAAAGTAGACTATGAAAAATAAATTCAGAGATGATTGGACAGATTGACATATAAGTGTTTATTCTTCCTGGGGATACTGTAAAAAAAAAAAAAAAGTTTTTCTCATATGTTTCCAAACCGCGGCGATTAAAAAATGATAATGTGAAACGCCACTATGAGATAAAACACATGTCGTTTGAGTAAACATATCCACGGCAGTCTGAGGTGAGGGCGTGTAAAATACTGAGAAAAACTGAGAGCCCAGTGTGACAGAGCAACCAGAGTTCATGTACTGTATGGAGTATTGTATGTATTCCAGACAAATACAAATAAATATACAAAATCCAAATGGTCCACATGTTTAATGTCGATACTGAAAACTGAAATGTTATTGAAGTGCTATGAAAATTTTTAATTGCTCATTTATATATACTTACAATGACTCAGCTCAAAGAAAATTTTATTAACAGAGACCTTTTTATTCAGTATGGAATGGCATGGTGGGTTTCCTCCGGGTACTCCGGTTTCCTCGGAGCGGAACGGTTTTCGGAACGGCGATCAGCCGTACTGTAGTTTGTGAATGAGGGTGTAAATGTTAAGGATCCTACCACAGTCGTAAAATAGGAATAAATATGGAAAATAATGGGAATCACCAATGGCATTGACGAAACCTAGATGGACTACAGAGGTTCCTAGAGGGAAGGATGATGGATGGAGTTACAATGAATGCAGATACAGAGATCTGAATCCTAACACGCACATGAAATTCTGACCTCAGCTCGAAGAAAATCTGATTGACCGGATCTTTTTAAAGTTTAATTCAGTACCCCTGATATACAGGGTCAGCACTGTCGCCTTGCACCTCCAGGGTTGTGAAAGGAATCAGAGACCACCATTTAAAACCAGCCGTTAATTAGTTGTTGTTGGTCTTTCGGCTGCTCCTGTTGAGGGGTTGCCACGGCGGACCATCAATTTCTCACAACAACGTGGCACAGGTTTTACCCGGGTTTAGGACCAGCACTGCCTTGGCTGGGGGTTGGGCATTGGGTGGGAATCGAACCCAGGCATTAATTAGTGACTGTTAACTATTTGGTGAGAAAAAAAAATATTTCCATGAATATTCCCAAGGATATGGGTATCCTTTCTAAATTAGTAACCTATATAATACAATATAATGTTTCGCAATAGGATCGCGTCCTTCCATTCTATTTATCCCGTTTGCGTAGGGGGAGGAGCTTGTGGTCATGTCATAATTTGCATATTCGACCCTGGTTGGCTGAAAAATGAACGACGAGTGACGCAGATGAAACGCCTGGAGGCGCGAGGACTCCCTCATTCACACACACACACACACACACACACACAGCGAGAGAGAGAGAGAGAGAGAGAGAGACGCGCGCGCGCGCTGAAGTTGACGCTGTAGGAGGAGATAAAAGTCGCGTTTAATCGCGTCGCGCGCTAGCGCAGAGCCACAGGTGCCGCGCGAGCGAGAGAGAAAGAGGGGAAAGTGAGACGCGCGCGCTGCGTAACGTAGCCGGTGAGGATGGCACGCGCACACTGACCGTCGGCAGGTAGACGCGCAGCTCCGTGACCGCTCGGTGTGTGTATGCATGAGTGTGTGTGTGACTTAAAAAAAAACAAAAACAAAGCTTGCTCTCAAACTGTTGCTCCTGCTGAGTGTGTGTGTGAAAGCATGAACCAAATTCTGCTGATCCAGAAACGCATGAGTGTAATGAGGCACCTTAATGTGCATTAACACTAGTGTGTGTGTGTGTGTGTGTGTCTGGTCGCTGTTCAGAACATATGGTGCTGAACTCGGTTGCGCATCAACTTCCTCAACTCAGGCAAACCATAAATGTGTAGTTTGTGTGTGTGTGTGTGTGTGTGTGTGTGAGACAGAGTGTGCTTTTTCTGTATACATGAATGATCATTTTAAATTGATTCTCTCCAAAATCCGAAAATTGTGTGTTAATTTAAAATAGCTAGTCCACTTTCACTTGGCGTCGAGCCCGTCCAGAACACACCTGGATGCATTTACCCAATTTATCATGCATTGTTTTTTAAAAGATGGATGATCTGTGTGCATGGAGTTTGCATGTGTGCTTGATGGGTTTCCTCTGGGTGCTCTGGTTTCCTCCCACAGTCCAGAGACATGCAGATTAGGCAAATTGGCCTAATCTGCCTAAAATGAGCATGTGTGTGTGCCATCCTGGGCGTACCCCCACCTCGTGCACTACTGTAAGTCTCCTCGGACAGGCTACAAGCCCCCCTGTATAGCATAAAGCGGCGTAGATGATGAGTGAGTGAGTGGAAGGAAACCGGAGAACCCAGAGGAAACCTACACAGACAATTTGTGTTATTCTACATTGACAGTTTCCTGAGCTCAGGGTTGAATCACGAAGACTCTGAAGCGATGAGGTAGTAACTGCAGCGGACCACCATGCCACCTTTAACAGATGCAGAATATTGGTGTTCTATACATTTACAGTCCCTGAGGCTTTGAACAGAATTCAGTCGCGTATACAAAAAGTAGTTCTTTTGATAGTTTAATGTTCTTAGCTTCCTAATTTGGAAACATGTTATTTACACTTGTACTGAGTTTTACATATAGTACCGTACGATCATTAAACGTTTCCCCAAAAAGACAAACCTTAGGATTTTACTGTACGGTTCTTCGTTATGCAGTAACTGTAGGCTTAAAAGCAAATGTTCTTGATTTTTTTTTTTTACAGTGATGCCAAATGTAGGAATAATTTTTTCGTTGCCTCCCCCCCCCCTTCTCACTTTAACCATCTTAATAACCAAGATCAATTTGTAGAAAGTTAACTGAGGAAAATTGTTTTAAAAAAAAATCACAAATCATTGTTTTAAAGACCTTTTTTCAGTCACTCATTAAACTATAAGACAAAGTGTTAAAAATAGTTCCTCACTAAAATTCCATTGTAAGAGAACATGATGTCCAACTCTACATTGAACTCTTATTTATACTAAAAAATATCATATTATTTATTCTACCAGTCAAAAGTTTGGACACACTTTCTAACTCTATGGTCTTTCCTGGTTATTTCTTTCTACACTGTTAAACAATGCTGAAGATGTTCAAAAAAAGCAAAATTTCAAAAGTTTTGTAAATGTAAATTTAGTAATTTAATTTTATTTAATTTATATTAATATTAATTTTATTTATTTAAATGAGAGCCAGTTTCATCATGGTCCTTGATGGGTTTTGCTTTGCAAGTCCACTTGACGATACTGATCTTGCAAGAGCTGGTCCAGAACGGTTCACCTTCGTGTTTAAAAAATAACAACTGCCCGCTGTTTCTTAACTAACTAATGCCATATGTGGTATTGGGCGGCACGGCGGCGTAGTGGTTACCACTATGGCTTTGCACCTCCAAGGTTGGGGTTCGATTTCTGCCTTGGGTCTGTGTGTGTGGAGTTTGCATGCTCTTCATGTTCTTCAGTCTAAAAGACATGGACATGCAGGTTAGGTTAATTGGGGTTCCCAAATCCTCCGTTGTGTAAGAATGACAATACTGTATATCTCCAGGGTGGGGAGTATCCATCGCCCAGTGTCACATCGATGGACCAAAATATCAACAACAACAAAAAAGTGTTATAGTTTTTAAATCTCCAGTATTGTTCTAGAACTAAACACAAAACAAGAATTAAACACAAAACAAACAAAGGAAATTTAAATAGTTGCCGTTTCCAAACTTTTGACTGGTACAGGTACAGAATCTTGTAATTGTACAAGTGCACGTTTGTCGTTAAATTCTGTGATTAGTTTTGTTTTGCAGGCGTCAGCACAGTGACTTCGGTCTCCCTGCACTTCATTTTTGAGTAATTTCTCTCCTATAAAACATTATTGATTCTGGTGAAAGGCATATTTTTGAGCTGATGGTTTAAGCTCGAGAGTGTTAGATGAGCAAAAACTGCAATTTTTTTTAATGCAAGGTTTTTAATCTGCTTTGCCTTTCTTTTTTTTCCGTGTGCTATTTTTCTGAGCAGATGTTTATGGGTAAACCTACAAAAACACTCCGGCTCTGGTGTAACCTAAAGTGTGATTTCACTTTGACAACAGTAGACACAGAGCGAGAGAGAGAGAGAGAGAGAGAGAGAGAGAATCGAATAAAAATCACTGCATCAGAATTAGAGAAATTCTGAGCCTCAACCTGTAAGGTTGGATTCATTAAGAATTCTCACCCGGTCATCGTGTAATAACGAGTTCTAACGAGTGAGACACACTCTCCAGCTCACTCTTGAGTCACTGTGCTGTGAGCTGAGATGTGCATTCTCTTATTTTGTTGCCTCTTTCACTATGGTAACAAGGAACCGTTTGTGGCTGATATAGTCAGGCATCAGGAGGACTTTGTTGCTGGTGGCTCAGATGCATCAGCTTGTCGGGGCGGGAGGGGGGGGGGTATGGGCATGATCACTCCCACTCACTTTTAGAATAAAATGAGCATTAAATAAAAGCTAAATAAAGGCATGCTTTTAACGATGATCCAAGGTTAGTCAGTTTAGTGCAGGTTGAGTGTTAATCAAGTGGCATTATAAAGAAGTATTAAATGATGAAAAGGACAAGGAAAACCTGGTAATGAACACAATTATTATATTAAAAGTGCTATTCAGTCGATATGTAATAACGTACCCTGAGGGGAAAAAAGAATAGATACGGTAAAAAAAATAAAAAGGTTTTAAGGTGTCTTCAGCAGCAGGGAAAATGTACATGTAGTTTAACAATAAAACGTCACCTTTGTATAACTTTATAGCCAAAAGTTGTTGTGGACACCTGAAAATCAGACTTGTGTACTAGTGGAACATCCGTGTTCAGATTCATTCTCTCTGTACTATTATAACGATCTCCATTATCCTGGGAAGGCGTTTTATTCGATTTTGATGCATCAGTGAGCTCAGGCACTGATGTTGAAATGTCAAGGAGACCCCGGTTCTAGTTCATCCCAAAGGTGTTCAGAGGAGTGACCTTTCACCATAACATTAACACAGCGTGTCTTCAAGGGGTTCGCTTTGTGTAGATCAGCAGTGTCTTACTGAAAGGCTATTAGGCCTCGTAGTTCCAACGAAAAGGAATTGTATTGCTACTGCATATTGACTATCCACATTTTTCAGAAAAACTTTATGATTAGGGCCGTTAGTATTAACGCGAAGTTTTAATGCGTGACTTTTTTTTAATGCAAATGAATCATGTGACCAAGTTTGACCCTAATGGCGTCCCATGATCACAGCGCTGTTCATCTGTCATGTTTAACACAGATAATAAGATGACTAAGGAAACATCACCAGGTCTTCAAGATGCATCAAAAGTTTCAAGATGGAAGTTTGGATAAATGGTTCCCACTGAAGCTACCTTCACTGAGAACTATTTTTACAACGATACATAAATGTAAGATGTGGAGCGGTAGCTTAGGTGGCTGAGGATCTTACAGAAGGTTGTTGCTTTTCAGACCTGAGTATACGGGTTCGAGCCCCGCCATCGGTATGTTTGTTTGTCACACCTCTGTACTCCCCAGCCGCGGCACGCAGAGCCGGTCCCGTTCGAGAGATTTTAATTTAACTTTGTTAAATGTTCATGTTTGAGATTTTATAAAACTTTAAGTAAATTTGTACAAAAAAAAAACAAAAAGACTATTTTAGAATTGTGATCAACCTTGATTAATCACAGAATATGGTGATTAACTAGATTGAGGTTTTTAATCAATTGACAGCACGAATATAAGAATGAGTATATCTTAATTACATTTCTAAAATCTGATTAGTGAGCAAACAGCTCTTCACACGTCCTCGCACGTAACAAAAACTGAAAGCAAAAAAAAGAAAATACAAGATCCAATACCTTCATTTTTAGCTGTTTCGTTCTTTCTGAGATTAACTTCACTTTTAACTTTAACAGCATTTATCACATTTATACGCTAGCCGAGAAGTGCAAAACAAAATGACTAAATAAAACCATGAACAAAATAAATTCAAAAACAAAATAACAAAGCGATAAGAAGCTCATTTGCTGGCCTCCGAGCGGCGCAGTGGTAAAGCGCTCGCCCTATCATCTGGAGATCGCGAGTTCGATTCCCGGGTGATGCTGTAACCTCTCTAGAGAGAGCTGATTGGCCGAGCTCTCTCAGAGGGGAGGGATGAGAGGTACTTACTGCTCCCACGTTAATCACGGCTCTACAGCCAATCAGGGGCGTCTGTGAGCTCACGCAAGCGGAAGGAGCGGATAGCGCCGTCCTCCGAGTGTGTTACTCCGCCCCCAATGGTGCGTGAGCGAGCGGTTCGAAAAGATGCGGTCGGCTGGCGTCACATGGTTCGGAGGAAACACGTGATAGTCTTTGGCCCTCCCGGCTGAGTGGTAGAAGGAGCCTTAATGTGGAGCCCCCTAGTGACAGAGAGGAATTGGACACGACGAAATTAGTGAGAATAATTGAAAGAAAAAAAAAATTAATTTGCAAACTATACCTACTGAACCCTTTTCCGGTTTGACTGAATTGTTGTTGTGTTTTCTAATTTGGTATTTTGTTTCTGGAAAATCCGTTGTGCTTTCTGATTTGTCATGTTTTCAGTTTTGTTATTTTGTTTTGCACTTCCCGGCCACCGTACATTTAGTACGCTAGGAAAAGTGGCACATTGATTTAATGTCATGTTTAGATATTTTCTGGCTGTTGTTTTCTGGGAGATTCAACTCAGCCAAAGAGCACTGTCCAGAGTGAAGACCTTGAAGAAATTTTTGAGTTGTAGCTGGATGCCAAAGCGATGAGAAACTCTGGAGTTAGGAACTGATCTGGTAAAAAAACAAAAACAAATAATCAATAAAAAATAACAGGCAGATGGAAATGCAATTTAATTGGCATTCTGAAGAATCAGTGTTGAGGAAACTCTCCAATCACAAAACCATGACCTTCTACTACTAGTGTGTTGTGTGCGCGTGTGTGCGTGTGTGAGTGTGTGCGTGTGTGTGTGCGTGTGTGTGTGCGTGTGTGTGTGCGCGTGCACGTGCATACAGAGATAAGGCTTTGAAAAGTAGGCCCTCTTTTTGCTTTAATCGAAAGGTTTGGAATTACTTTGATGTCCAAAGAATACCTGAAAGGAGCTGTGATGAAAAGACTCTCTTCTTTTACTCTGCTCCAGGTTCATGGAGTGCTTTTAAAGACTTTGTGTGCGTTTTCTGAAAACTGGAGCCCTTCAGCTGGAGCCTTATACCAGGCGCAACAACAGGAACCACAAAAACAAGTGTTTGATGATGAAAAGGAGAGCAGCCATGAGAACTGAAATCATCTCTTGTGTTTTTTAAACAGTGGTGATCATCGAGCTGGAAGGATGGCTAAAACCTTCTACAGACTGCAGCGCTTTTTAAGACAGGCCCAGCTGCTGTTCCTCTTCCTGGGCGTGGCTTACATCATGGCGGGAAGTGTGCTGCTGCTCCAGCATTCCAACGTGGCCTTGTTTCAAAAAGGAACATACCCGCCCTCGTCGTTACCCTCCGTACCGTTGCCCCCTAGATCCCTGGAGGCGCCGAGCGTTGGCCGGCACCGCAGGAGACCTGGATCCTCGATAATTCAGGATGCGGAGAATAATCCGGATCTGTCGGGGAGTAGAGCGGATCGGGAGCGCTTCGTGTCCAGGAACGTGAAGATCAGGCACCTGAGGCGACACTGGATTCAAGGCCGGGGAACAGACCAGGGGAACTCGACCGAACACAATCCATCAAACAAGGACACCAGACATAAAGGTACGGCCTGAAATACAGTATATTCAAATGTTTTTTTTGTTTTTTTTTTGCTCGCTCTCAGAATTGATTGTACATTTTCCTTTAAAGGAACATACATCGGGTGCTTCATGAACGACGACAAACAGCGCGCGCTTGGAGGGACCGTGCTTTACGACTTCCGAAAAATGACCAGCTCCTTGTGCCAAGACACCTGCTGGGAGAGGTGAAATTTTGGATATAAGAACATCTCTGTTTGGTTACACTCTCTGTCTCTCGCCATTCGATCATCATACTTGGCATTCTGGACAATACGATGAATTTATCACCTCTAATAAGGAGCTGTAATATAAAATAATTGCTTAATGACTAGTCAGTATCGTCACTATTCCTCGTGGTGTACTGTATAGACCTTATAACTAATAATCATCTCTGCATAATTATCAGGCAACAAATATTTTAGAATTCTAAAATCATTTCAGAGATCATCGGCAGACTGAATGATGTGCAAATTATTCACTGTGATAAGTAAGACGCTATTAAAGTGGATCGTTTTTGGCTCGCACACCGCAAACCATCAGTCCTCGAACACACAACGTTAGACGCTCATTGCGACCAACAACAAAGTTCTGGCAGGGTCATAAATCTTTTATTAAAAATCTCTGCGCGTGAGCCGGAGCACGCTTTAGTAGAACAACAAATTCACAGCACAATTACAGATATAGTGCAGAAATGAAAATAAAAGATGCTAATTTGCAGAAAATCACTTTGAAGTATTTTTTTATTATTATTATTTTATTTTATTTTTTTTTTTTTTGCACAAGCGAAGCGCAAACTGATTGATGCCAAACACAGAACGTTGTAATTTTCTTCCATCGCTGGTCTATCATTAGAGATTCTTTATTGTGTAATCTGACATGAGGGACACACATTACTGCGCGGAATTCATCTCGCACAACGATGTGCTATTTACGATTTGTTTAACAGCATGAATTACTTACAGTGCGATGCCTTGCAGGGCTTTAAGAAGCATTATGGCGACTAATGGTTACAAAGCTACGTGGTATTACGTTCACGACGGTGATGATTTACGAACGTATGCTTCTTGAAACCGAGGAAGAAAGCAGGCAGTGTTTGGGCAGCAGGCACAGGTGGCAGAATACAGACCCTCTGTGTTGGAGCTGAACCAACATTTCTGTGGATCTTTTATTTCCTGGATTTAAAAAAAAACCAAACATTCAGAACACTCGGAACACAGAGGGACTTTGAACGCCCAAAACTCTACACTAAAAAACATCCTGACCACTCATAAGCCGGAAAAGGTTAATACTCTCGTCAGAAATGGGACATATTTGTCTTGTGCATACTTACACCTCCTAATTACACTGTCAGCATCAACGCTCCCACTCAGAGCCACGGAAAGTAAAGAACCGTCATCCAGACCCACGCTGCCTGCTCTGCCAATGATGCATAATTAATACCACTGAAACATAAAAGCTCATTGTCTCACAGAGCTGAGGAAAAACTTTCCCTGGATTAGATAATGAGAGGTGAAACAAACTGTATGTTTTTTTTTTTTGTTTGTTTTTTTTTTGTTTTTTTTAAGCCATGGTTCTTAAAATGATCCGGGTTGTACAAGCTTTAAAACTGCACACAATTGCAATTGCATATTTTGGTCTTGAACGTCAAAGTAATATTTCAATATTTCATTCAACCTCATTTAGCTTTTATTATGATGCAGAATTTGGTCATGTGTAAAAATGTGATAATCTGGTGATTCAGTACATTCGGGTCGTCAGCTGACTTCATTTGATCGCCCCATAACGTTGCTGAGTCTCGACCTGAGCGACTGAAGCGACCCCAGATCATAACACTGTCTCCAGAGGCTCGTACAGGGGACACTATGCATGATGGGAGCATCGCTTCACGTCCTTCGCTTCTTACCCTGACACGCCCATCACTCTGGAATAAGGTCAGTCTGGACTAATCAGACCACATGACCTTTTCCCAATCGCTTCAGTTTCTTCTCATCGCAAACTGAAGCCTTTTGTCTCACTAAACACCGATTTTCTTATGGCCACACAGCTGTTTAGTCCCAATCCTGTGGGTTCTTGTCACTTTTAAACATAGCTCTGATTTCTACTGCTGATTTTTTCTGCAAGTGTTTAAGCGAGTCATTCGCGATTTTTTTTTTCACACCGTTCAGCCCTGTTCCTCCAGGTTTTATTAAAGCGTTTGACATCTTTTATCCCATTTCCATTAATCTCAGCCTCAAACTTGCTAAGGTGCTACCTTAGCTTGATGCAAGCCTTTCTGAAAAGGTGACTTTTTTTGACCAGGCATTACAGGTCTCAGAGGGAGCCCGGTGTCTCTGTTAATGTTCCAGCTGAAATATAGTAGCCCTAAGATAATGCATTCTGTTACATCTCAAATCCCATTTGTTTCACACCTTCCCGAATGTGCTGCATCAGTGTCCATGTAAATGAACTAATACATTCCCCCTTTTGCCTCGCCGGATGTAATGCTTAAGACTTTTTCCCCATCGCTGGTGATGGTTTTGCTGGGAAAAAAAAAAAAGAAAAAAGGATAGACTTTTATGGTTAAATATTGAAACGGTTAAATATCTTGTCACATGACCCGTCTCTGTGGTCTCATTCAGAAATAAAGCTGCTACAAATACAGTGTCCAGTACGGTGTCCAATCGCCTGTACTGCTTGTGCGCCCTCTTGGGGTGGACAAGTGAATAGGTATATGAACCACAGAGAAATATTATGTAAAACAAACATTGTTGGCAATGTTTACATTTGAATTTAGTTCAAAGCTTAAATGAAGGTTAATCAGTAAATTATTGATCATGAACATCCCTGACTAAAAACTAGAAACATAAAACTTTGAAAACCTGCATCAAAATATTGATGTTCATTTGTTAGAAAGCAACAATAACACAGCACTGTAGGGGAGACTAATGGCTTTCCCTGAGATGTGACACGTGTGCAGCCCACTCAACAACATTACTGGGTAAAAAAGAAAGCTCTCATGAGAATACCTTTCTAACTCAGGTTGCCGGAGATTCTGCTTAATAATCAACGACTTTTGTGCCCTCTCTCGTAACAGAAATGGCAGAATGATAATCTGCAGAATTTGGTTGCAGAGTAATCAGGAGAGTGGCCTATGAATCTAACCCATTTATATTTGTAGACACACTCACATGAGATCACTTCAGGATTTTGCAGTCTTGATTAAAAACTGATTGGAAAATAAGCTATACTGAGCGGGGTAGCAGGGGGTTCACATGCCGAACCAAAACCGAAGCCACATTTAGATCTGATATTTATTCTGTTGTTCTGACAAAAAAAAATCATAGCAGCCAAAAAAAAAAAAAAAAAAAAACGTTAAATAGTTCACCATCATCATACTTTATGTGGACTTACATACAGCAAACATTCACCAACCACTTTAAATGAAAACCTCTATCGCTGCTCATTTATGCAGGAATTTCATTGGTTATGGACAGTGCTGTGAAAAAGTATTTGCCTCTTCCTTATTCACCCTTAAATTATTGAGATCATCAAACAACTTTTACTCACTCGTCGTCTGTACCCCTTTATCCTGTATTCAGGGTCGCAGGGGTCCTGGAGCCTATCCTAGCCTGGAGGCAGAGGACAGCCTGGACAGGGTGCCAATCCAATGCAGGGAACACACACATACACACACCCTACGCACAATTTGGCAACGCCAGTTAGTCTAATCTGCAGGTCTTTGGACTGTGGGAGGATAACGGTGTACCCGGAGGAAACCCACCAAGCACGGGGAGAACGTGCAAACTCCATGCACACGGAGACGGGAATTGAACCCAGACGCTGGAGTTGCAAGGCGACAGTGCTAACCACTAAGCCAACGTGCCGCCCAAACAACTTTTAGTATTACCCAAATATAACGCAAATAAAATGCAAAATATTTTATTAAGATTAAAAGCTGTCCAAACCTACATTACCTCTGGCCCTCAGTCAAGTTTTTACAATGGCTTTCAAGTCACTGTGGAGGAATTTTGGTCCACTCTTCTTTGCAGAATTGTTATAATTCAACCACATTCTGTTTAAGGATCTCAGTCGGATTTAAGTCCAGACTTTGACTATGCCAATCCAGTCTCCTTCAGGATGTTCTGGTAGAGCGCAGACTTCATGGTTTCATCAATTATGGCAAGTCGTCCAGGTCCTGAATCTGTAAATCAGCCCCAGACCATCACGCTACCACCACCATGTATGATTATGTTTTTATGAAATGCTGTGTTAGGTTTATGCCAGATGTAACAGAAAACAGTCCTTTCCAAAATTTCCCCTTTTGTCTCATCAGCCCACAGAATATTGAACAATTGAGATATTTTTGGCAAATGTAAGATGTCTCATCTTACATTTGCCGAAAATATCTCAATTATTGAATATATTTTGTGATCTTTTTGGTCAGCAGTGGATTTCTCCTGTGAAATCTCCCATGGATGACATTTTTGACACTAGACTCTTTGCATTGTTGAATCATGAACTCTGACCTTAATTGAGGCGAGTGCGGCCTGCAGTTCTTTAGATGTTGTTCTGGGTTCTTTCATGAGCTCCTGGATGAGTCGTCATTGTGCTCTGAGAGTAATTTTAGGTTGGTCACTTCTGGGAAGGTTCACCACTGTTCCAAGTTTTCTCCTTTTGTAGATAATGGCTCTCACGGTGGTTCACTGGAGTCCCAAGAAATGGGTTAGTAACACTTTCCAGACTGAAACATGTCAATTGCTTTGTTTCTTATCTGTTTTTGAATTTATTCAGATTTTGTTGTTATTTCATTTTATTTTATTTTTAGATCTTTTTACCGTGCTTCACTTTGTCAGACAGGTTCTGACAGGTTCAACAGGTCTGGCAGTAATCAGGCCTGGGTATGGAAAGTGAAATTTAATTTAGGTTTCCAAAAATAAAAGTTCATTCATGATTAAGCAAGAGGGAGCAATTACTTTTTAACATAGGGCCAGGTAGGTCT
>JAAGKR010002040.1:0-105694 GCA_011419295.1 Clarias macrocephalus | reverse complement strand
GCATGTGTAGATCCAAACCAACATGAAGAGGAATCCAGCTGGAGCAGGTCCTTCTCTGGATGCCTCAGGATCCTCGCAGGGTTGGCCTCGGTCTACTGGAGCTGGAACAATCTCCAGATGCCTCGGGATGGGTGGAAAAATAAAGAGCAGGTGAAAAGAATTAGCGTGGTTGCCATGCAGGATAGATGTACTGGAGTATGAGGTAAAGAAATAAATTATGTGTATGCCAGATTAAAGAGATGCGTCCTGAGTCTACTTTTAAACTGGGAAACTGTGTCTGAGCCCTGAACACTTATTGGAAAGCTATTCCAAAGTTTTGGAGCTAAATATGAAAATGCCCTACCTCCTTTTGTAAATTTTGATATTCTGGGAACTACCAGAAGTCTGGAGTTTTCTGACCTTAAGGAGCGTGGTGGATTGTAACGTAAACAATGTAAACAATGGTGTGTAATAGGAAGAGAAAAGGATACTCTCAAAAAGCATATTCAGTGTTTTTTGTCTCCTAAAAATATGAGGGGGCGTTTATGTCAAGCCAGAACTTGTGGTGAAATTCCTCATGAATTAGGTTGTAAAACCAATTGGCATTTCACTGAAGTCTTCACGCATAGTACAGCGATGAGATTCCAGAACATTTAAATGCTTTACAGGTCATTGGATTACGGTTCGGAAGATCCCAGGTTCAAATCCCATGACCACCAAGTTGTCCCTGTTGGGCCCTTGAGCAAGGCCCTTAACCATCAACTGCTCAGATGTCTAATGAGATCAAATGTAAGTCGCTCTGGATGTAAATGGCACAAAAGTTCCAAAGAAGCCTGAATGGCAATTCTGGCAAAACCAAGGTGGCTTGGAGACCAATGCAGTCATTCCCATAAACATTCAGTGAAAATGTACAGATAACTTGTCACCAATTTTGCGGAAGAGAGGAATCTGTCTGTGGGAACTATAGATTCATTCATGAACACCACTTGCACATTACAAGAACTCGGCTACCAGTTCTTGCCACATGCCCCGTACAGTCCTGACCTCACTCCAAGCCGTTTCCACATGTTTGGGCCATTAAAAGAGTTCTTGACAGACAAGCATTTCAGGCTTTGGCATACTGAAAACTTTCTATCTTCATGGTATCCAAGCGTTAGTGAAATGCTGGAATAAGTGCATTAGTGTAGCAGCTTTTATTCTAACTGTTATTCTTCTGTCCAAGTTTGACTTGAAAACCCCGTCGTAAAACAGCGAGAGCTTCACTCACTATTCTCCATTGACCATGAATGTGGTGTTGATGAAAGTAGTGGACGGCAAATCCTGGACTCTAGTGCAGGCAGTAGTAGCTCAATGGTTACGACGATGGACTACTGGTCTGATGGTCAAGGGTTCAAAAACCCAGCACTGCTAACCTGCCACCTTTGAGCTCTTGAGCGAGAAGCCCTTAACTGCTGGCAAATATAACCAGATAAATGTAAGTCACTCTGGGTAAGGGCATATGCTAAAGGCTATGAATGTACTTTCAGAAAGCAAAGCAGCTATATAAAATACTTGAGAGTCATAAAGTCTGAAAACATATGTAATTTAATCTAGATTATTTAAAATATATACATGTTACATAAACCAACGAACACTTAAGGATGTGTGTACAGTATGTCCTTCATCTCCATGAGAATCCTCCTGATGACTTTTTATAACTATTACTAAAAATAAACTTTTGTAAGTTAAACATGATGTCTGAAAATTATTTCCATATAAACAAACAAAGCAAATAAATGTCCCACACTATGTCTTATTATGGGAAAGCAATTGCTGATGTAATCAGTTGTTTAAAATGTACAATCATTTAGAAACAAACACTTTTTTATTATAAGTGTTTTTATGATTAAAAAAACAACAACTTTTGACTAATTTGTGCTTAATGTAAAATAATCTATTTGAGGCTAGATATATCTTGAAAGAAGATTACTTCTTGAACTTCAGATAAAACCGCTGCTTTGTTTTTCCTTCCCCCCAATTGTGCTTTACTCCACTGTCCAGCACACTTTGTCCTTATGTACTCAGTCTGCCTTTCTTTTAACACCTTGGGGATCCTAGCAGCTTTCTCCCCTTGAGAAATAGTGAATAGACATTGCCATTGGCACTTGTGTCCTTCTTTCTCCTCTACTAGGCATACTGTCACAGCTGAATTGTTTAATCCTGGCTCTCAGGGCTGGTGACGAATCATTCAGCTTCAGTAAGGTGTCACTACTTGTCTTTTCAAAGGCTCTTCGGGGAACAGGACGCTCTTGCGTCAGCAAGTACAGGGATTTTCCTCACACACAGAGCTCTGGCTTTTGAAAAAGGTCACAAACCTTAGGGCTCATGGCAACAGTAACCTTGGTGATACCATTAGCAATGTAATGAAGAGTTGACAAAAAACTTGAAGAAGGAAACCTTTATGCTCCGAACAAACTAAGCCCAGAGCCACTTCACGATGGACTTAACAGGCTTAACATCATACTCACACTGAGAGAGGGCTTAAGGAAAACTCACTTCCAGACAAAAATCACAGCTGAAATAGAAGGGGGAATTTAATGGCAGCAGCTTCGAACAAGGATAAAAGAGTTTTGGTGCACACAGAATCTTTTTAATTACAAAGTTTGTGGAAGATCACAAGAACCATTTAAATAACACAAAAACTTTACTTTACAGCCTGGTCAGCCTCTTTCTAAGGATGCACGTTATAAGGGCCAATAAAGTTAGAAGAGTTATACATATACATACACACAGTATATAACGAACTTGGTTTTATATATACAGTATGTGTATATATGTGGGTGAGTGTGTGTATAAACAGTAAATGTGAAAAAAAGTCTTTCGCATATTTGTTACACTTGAATGATTCGTTCATTAAACATATTTTATTATACAAAGTATAATACATAGTATATATAGTATACATACCATATATATAGTATCTTTGTATAATAGTATCTTTGTATAATTTGTATATTATACAAAGATACTATACAATTAATATTATTATATTATATTTAATATTATACAAAGATAACCCGAGTAAATGCTTACCAGGTAAATATATATTATAGTTTTTAATATAATTTCATTTATTAAGGGGGGAAAAAGCTGTCTGAACCTGTCTGGCCCTTGGTCTATGGTAGACATAAACATAAAAAATAAGAAAAAGTCATTTGTAAAGTAATTACTAATTCCTCAATGTATATTTGAAAATTTTTCATGCTGACTACTTTTTCATTTCACTCCAGTGACTCATTACTACAGCAGCTGTACTTCTGCACAAGTCGTTGTATTTAGCACCCTTTCATGACTGCTGAATTTTTGGACACTGTTAATTGCTTTAGTGCCCAGCACAGATAGTACTTTGAAATTGCTGTACTATTATACAGAACTAATCAATTATTCAGTTTCCCACCTTTTTTTAATTTGTTCTGTAAGGAGAGTTATGTGACAATATTACGAGTTGCTTTTCCATATTTTTATTTGCCATAGTTGGCCAAATAAGCAGCAGGTTGTTTTTTATGAAGACATTTTTACAAGACAGACGATGTGATGAGGCATCCTGTGATTTGTAGCTGGTAAGAGACGTTCTTTGTGTGTTGAGCTAAGGTATGGTAATAAACCTCCTAAAAGTGAAATCTTTATATGTATTGGTTTAAAACTTGTATGTGATAAAGTATACAAAGTGGACTACAAGAAGTAATATAAAATAAAGGATCTCCCTTGAAAACCATTTAAAAGCCTTTCCAGAATCACAGTTTGCTGCTGAAAAAAGGAAACTGATATTTAACTACTTGATATTCAACTTAATCCAAATGATGGTCCTAGAGACTACTGTCCGGCTATCCTCCCTTTACTATCCCTCTATGTAGGTGTTACTTGTTCAGCACTTATTTCTGGCCTAATAAATACAGGATAAGTTAAAATCCCAGGCTTTCCAAAGAGCCACTATACGAAGTCCTTGAGAAAAGTATAAATCATCAATTGCTCTTTGTATTGTATTGTACTGTATGTCACTTGCAAGATGCTCTGTCAAATTAAGCAATGTAACTCTCCAAGCTCAGACAGATGAAAATACATTATACATGTGTTTACCTGGATTTGTTCATGCACTATTATTTCTAATTGATGACAACATTTTTAAACAAAAGAACTGCATTTTTTTTTTTTTGACAAAGCTTTTAACCACTACCTTTTGACACCAGGACAGAAAAAAAAGATGAGTCAGCGGTTCTGCTTTTGCAGCTGAAGGAAATGAACTTTTCTCCTACCTCTTATCATTTAAGCTGTATTACTGCACCACACGTTCGGTGTTTTCATAATTGCCTCTGGTGATTAACTTCCCAATCACAGACGGTATTCATGAAGGGTCAGGCCTGGCTCAAAAGATAACACTGTGCTGCCTTGTACTTGGAGAAGAGAGTGTATGGGGTCATGGGGTGTATTGAGAAGCAGTAAGAGAGAGGGAGAGAGAGAGGGAGAGAGAGAGAGAGAGAGAGAGAGAGAGAGGATTTTGGGATAAGAAAGTGAAAGATATGGAGAGAAAGAGAGAGTGAGAGAGAAAAGAGAAAGTAATAAAGAAAGTACAACATTTGAGTGGGGATATTCGCATAACTTCAGGATACAGACAAGATCTGTAGTTTCATGTCTTGGTGAAGACAAAAATGTCCCCACAAGCATAGGAATATATCACAGTTTTTACCTTGTTGGGACATTTAGTTAGTCCCTTTTGTAATAAAACACAATTATTCATTTAATATTTATTTCATTATTTATATTTATTTCATTTTTTTTTTTAAATAAAATGTGCTGATTTTTATTGTGTGTGTGTGGTTTGTGTGTGAGTGTGTGTGAGAGTGGGGGAGAGTTACACTGTGAGTAAGTGTGAGCTTTGGCTGATCATTTCTTTCATTAAAGCCCATCTGTCAGTGAAGCAGATTAAAGAAAGCACTCAGGCTTAACCCACTTCAGGCCAGACGTCTCACACCCTCAGACACACAAACACACACTAATTCCAGATGGAATTCTGAGATCTGCGAGTGGCACCCCAAATCCAGATCCATTTGTTTTTGTGTTTGCACTTCACGCCAGGGGTCTTTATCTCTCGATCTGTTCCACAAAGCCTCGCAAATTCAGTTTTTTTCTTTTCTTTCTCTGTAGCCTTTGACTCTTTCTCCTTTCTCTGTCGTGGTTAAAATGGACACATACGTTGACGTGCAACTGACAAACCCCAGTCAGCAAGAATACATAGACACGATGCTGAAATCTCTGCGCGGCTGTTGCAAATGAGTGCCAACCAAATGAATGCTATTGATCTCTCTCCCTGTGTGTGTGTGTGTGTGTGTGTGTGTGTGTGTGTGTGTGTGTGTGTGTGTGTGTGTGTGTGTGTGTGTTATGGGAGTTAGGGTTACACGACAAGGAATTTACACTGTATGTGTCACATGGGCATTACAGCTGCATCATGGGAGTGCCGGGTCTTGACTGCATTGTTTAAAGAAAGTTGGAATCTGTGCTTTGCAAAGGGCACACAAATCCGTTGAGGGCTATCCAGGATTTGCACACATAAATCACTGATTATAAAACGTCTAGGAAAACACATGCTGTGGAATACAGTCTTTTTTTTTCTGCACTGAAACACTCAACAGTTTTGTATGTTAGCTTGATGAGATAGATGAGCCTACAAAACACATCACTGAATACTATCCTGATATTAAAGCAGCATACTGTGCCTACTGTGGCCTATTTGGATGCGTGCCTGGTTTCATTTGATTTTCCTAAAGATGGGAACAGCATACAGCAGTTGTTATTTAGTTAGATACATTCTTTGTGCAGAGTAGGCACTTATGTCTCATCCTCATCCTGTTCACATGAACAACGTTAAAATATAAGTTAAATTTAGCCTTTATTTCACATATACATTACTGCACAGTGAAATTCTTTGTTCTATGCATATCCCACCTTTTGTTAGTAGGCTGGCTTTAAAGCACACGGTCAGCCACTATATTGCTCAAGGGCCCAACAGCTGCAACCTGGCGGAGCTGAGTCTCGAACCCCCAACCTTCCGATCAGTATACTGGCAGCTCCGAATGAGGGTGTAATAATTAATCAAACAATTTAAAATGACATTACCAACAAATCATCAAATTCGAAACCTCCAGAGCCATGATAAATGAGTCCTCTTGGCTCATGCTCTGACAGTGATATCTTTTTACCATCCACAGCAAGTTTTCAATTCCTTCATAACAGAACCTTCTTTCAGGTCTTTCAGTGACCTAAATCTTATGTCATGCATTATAAAAGGTCTTACCATCCTAGGCAAATAGAAGCCAGGCCATTAAGAAATCTCCTGTGGTCCTGGATGTTTAATTTCTTGCAATCAGCTCCTACTCTTTTTCTCTTTTTGATCCGCGTGCATGGACTCAATCCCATGCTAACAACATTGAAAAATTGGACAACATTGCACTCATCTCTGATATTCCATTATCTTGAGTTGAGTTTCATTATTTTTAAAATGTCAGTTTTTGTAGTTATTATTAAAAGTTCAATCTTCCATGTGGAGTTTATTTTTATTTTTTTATTTCTCATATGATTGTATAATTGTCATTTAGGATCATTAAAATATTTTATATCTATATTAAAAAAATGTCTGTACATTGGTCAGAACTCACTCTTTCCAATTATATTTTTCTATTTCATACATTAAGGACCTGAAACGTTGCTCAGAGAAATTTCTGTCAGTATGTCTGTCTGTCTGTATGTCTGTCCAGACAGATTTTGAAAGTTTTTTATTTGCCTGAAGTTTGCCTGAGTAGAATGGAAGTTATAAAGCAGATTACGTCACTGCATCTAGCATCCCCCCCGCCGCCCCCCCCCTTTCTCGTTCAACATTTTTGTCTCAAAGAGGGCGTGGATATATGTGTCACTCAACAGAGCCAATCAAAGCAATAGTTTACAGTGTATACGCAGAGTATGCTGAAGACACATTAACGCCCGTAATGCACTTACAAGCCACCACTTACAATCCTAAATACACACACCCGGAAAAAAAATATTTAAAAATAGAAAACTGAACCTTGTGCCATATATTAAATCAAAATATTAAGTCGACGGGAATTTATGAGCAGTTCCGTGCCGGATGCTGATCATCTGATTTTTAGCTTTAACTTTTTTACTCTTTCTATAAACTCTTCACCCGTCAACAACAGGTACTTCCACTAGTCATAAATATTCCACTGTATTTTCACACAGTCAGACAATTAGATGAGATGTTTAATATTTCATACAGCTGCTCATGTGTAGTTTCTTACTCTATAATAGACACATTTTACTTTCACAATAAACAAGCTGGAAAAATGAAGAAAGCCAAATTTTTTGGTATAATAAATTAGTACCGCTCACCACCAAGCTCTGCAGTAAGCATGTGGAACTGACAGCACCAGAACATCTAAAACGCAGCTGTTGGTATTTTTTACAAAACAATGATTTCATAATATCATATTTAGATACTGGGGTGGCATGGTGTTGCAGTGCATCTCTACTGTTGTGTCATGCTGTTCACTCAAATGGGTATAAATGACATTTTGCATGTTTAACAAAAATATATTACATGCTGCTATGCATCTGACCAATTTTATCCAAATGTCAGATTTGTCATATGAATATGTGACTAGTCACAACAGAATGCTCACACCATTGAATAAAAGTGAAATGCCTTTTCTTCTATTTAGTTTGCAGGACATTTCGATAAGTTCTTCCTGTTTCTTATCGGCTTCTTTAAATCAGCCTAAAGCTGCAGAACAGGCAGGCAGAGTCGAATGTATCAGCATTATTCTTTAATGATGACCCCTTTAACACACCTTAAAGTTGCAAAAAAAAAAAAAAAACAGCGCTATATGCTCATAATTTTCCCAAAGTGGCTCTTAAATAGGTTGCCTCACACTTGAGGTGTTTTAAAAATCAGCAGTTAATTTTAAGATCAGATGGTAGCTCAGCAGTTATGGTTCTACGCTAGTGACCTGAGGGTTTGGGGCTGTAGATTTTCCTGGAACAGACAACATAGGAAGTTGAGAGGGCAGCTGCTCACCAGACACACAGTAGCCTTGGAACACGGTGTTCTATAAAGTGTTTTTCAGTGTTTCTGTGCAGTTGTTGTTGTTCAGCCTCCTAACTGCTGGACCTCTACCACCCTACACATCCCATGCATTCTTTCTTTTTCAAGAAACTTTTCAAGAAACAATTCAATAAATAATAATGATAATAAACTTAATGCTTATGGTATGAACTTACATTTTAATTTAATGCAACTCTTCACAATAATATGCAAAAATAATAAAAGGAATTTATTTTAAACCTGTAATACTTTAGACCTAGAACATGTTACAATATAACACATACACACACACATGTTTTTTTTTTGTTTGTTTGTTTTTTTGAATGACTGGCATGTGGTCACACTTTGGTAAATGCCTTTATTTTATAAGTTCTCCCTCTCAGGCTTTTCCTGTCTGTAGAGGATCAGTGCAGTCTTCAATATCTCAGTGATAAGGTGAGAACCGTAGAGAGGTGCTGTCACAGCAAGAAGAAAAAAAAAATCTATTTGGCACTTTATCATGATGCCCCCAAAATCAATTATCAGGCTTCTTTTTATCGGCAGAACAATATTTAATTTGAGCTTAGAACAGTGGGTCAGTCCGGAGTTTATGGCCGACCAGACCAAACTGGGCCCTCATCCAAATTGCATTTGGTGTCATATTCTTCACCAAGTAGTAACCTGTCAGTGGAATGAGTAATGATACTCTGCTTTTCCATCATAGTCATCATTTAACCAGTTGCAAGAGATTTAAAAAAAAATTCATGGTAACACCAATGTTACTACACAACCTAATGCCAAGGATCTTGTATAGACACTTTAAGTATTAAAATGGAACAAGGCTGATAAATTCTGTTGTTTCTTTTTTTCAGTATATGTGTCTTAGATTAGAAGAACAATGAACTGGCTGCTAATATGCTCTCTGACAAAAAAAAACAAAACAAAAAAAAACACGCAATTCATTTTTTTTTTTTAAATAAATGACTGCCTTTGCCAGGTCAGGTTGATTCCAGCTCGCGCATGGGAGGTAAGGGCTCAAAGTCGGATCAGATTTCTCAACTTTTATGAAACTAGGAGGCAAAAAAAAAAGCATGTGTTGCCACTTTTGCCTTTCATTGCTGTTTGTAATTCAACACAATTTTTTAAATAGTGTAAGCATCGTAGTTAAAGCTCTAAAGTACCTAGAATCAGTACCTTCTCTTTTTAACTGTTTTAACACAGCTTCTTTCAGACTAGAGAATAACTCACTCAGTAGTCGCACTGAATAAGAGCAGAGAGTTAGTTACCAATTTTAAGCAGGATTCCACTGACAGAGGTAGCAGCATTAAAAACGAAACTTTGGAACCTGATCAGTTTGAACATACGAAAGTGAGAGAGTTGGGCAGATGACAGAACTAAATCAGTCTTCTTAGTTATATACGTGAATTTCCCAGACTCCATCTAGTAAAAGTCACCGAAAACCTCACCCAACTTACAATCGAATTTCTTCAGCCTTGGTGCAGTCTTCTCAACTTCACAACTCTACCACTTCCTTCCTTGTTCCTCGTTTAAAGAGTGACATCAAATCAATATGGCCACTAATAGTGTGGACAGTCTAAAGTACTCCTTATCTAACTTTGAAATGAGTTTGTAGAGGTATTGGGTTTAGATAACTTTATATACAGACACTCGGTTAAATTTATAAATGTTGACTTTAATATGAAATGTACAGAATGTACTGTAATCATTCCCTTAGAGAAAAAAAGGCAATCTATTGTAAAATATAATGCAATATATCATTTCATATATAGGAAACTAGTTCTTATATTTATTAATATATTGCAATATATGAATGGATCATGTATGGATGGACATATTACATTGAAGACAAAAAACATTATATTTATACTTTTGAAACATTATTGAAACTTTAGGAATGTTTTACTTATGATTATTTTGTTAATTATAAGTTAGTATCAGTTAGTGTAGCAATGAGGAATATTAACATTATAAAATATTTTCAATTTATCAGTAGATCAGAACAGTAAATCATTTAATATATTGATAGTTAATATATAGGGAAGTATATTTTTCTTGTGTAATAGTTCACATTATAATTATCACTAATGTTTACCAGCTACCTTGTTAAGATTACTCACAAATGTCTGCTTGCTAGTTTGCAATATTGTGTTACGAGCATTCATACAGCGTTATCCCTTTGTCACATAGTTAATGTTGTTTCAATGTCATTTCATCAAATTAATTCTAATTTTCAAAAACGGCCTAATACCAATGTCGTTCCAACTTTCATAACATTGTCAAATGCCACCATGACGTTTTTTGAAAACCAAAAAATACCTGCTGGGATGCGTCTTTTTCTCTACTTCTCACATCAAGCATGATTATTAAAAAAGCTAAAAAAAGTCAAATTTCATAAAAAAAATTTATCCGCGATGTCATTAACAATCATAGGTTAGTTATAAAGATTAATACACGAGTCGTTCAGGGTGGAATGTCAGTTCTAGCACTTGCCTACATCTCACTCTCTGTTGCTCTCTCTAACTTTCTGCCACAAAGATCTACCGTTTCACACTTAAGCTGAGCTTTTCTCAGCTGTTTTTTTTTCTCTTCAAGTGCTAGTCCTGAAAGGCAGGTGTACGCCATGATCTCAGGAAGAAAGAAAAAGTAACAATTTAGAGAAGTGAAAGGAAATAACAAAATAAAAATAAAAAAGTTTAACAATGTGGCAAAAAAAAAGATCATTAGACACTTTTTATTCATGGAAAGTATCAACAAAATCTGATCCAATCATTTTCGTGTGTAATTCATTCTCGCACCTCCCGGTAACTCAGTTCTATCAGCTGCCAGAGCAAGACATTTGTCACAGAAGAGATGTCGTTCAGAATACAAACGACCTTATTAACTTGTCAGAGTCAGACTGATGGGGAAAATCCTGGATTAAATCATTTAAATTAGTTTGTCAGGACAGTCTCCATCTTAAAGAGGCTGATTTTACTTACATAAAGTAATTGATACAACAAACCCTCTTTAAAGACCTTCTCGAAAGCGTTTTCTATCCCATAATCTTATCTCACAATTCATCTACTTTAGGACCAAAAGCACTTTATTGGAGTATTTATTGTGATTATTTTAAGTATAGCAGATAAGGGAAATTCGTGAATTAAAGCAGAGTGAGCACATGACAGGGTACACTCTGGACGGGGTGCCACTCCATCACAGGGCACACACAAGCACACACACTCACACTGTGGGAAATTTGGATACGTAAACTAACCTAATCTACATGTTTTTGCACTGTGGGAGGAAATGGAGTACCTGAAGAAAATCCACCAGGCACAGGGAGAACATACCAACTCCACACACACACAAACCCATGGCAGGAACCAAACCCTAGACGCTGAAGCAACGTGACCCCAGTGCTAACCAGTAAGACACCACCATGCCTTGCAGTAGATCTTTTGCTCACACTGTAGTCTATTTGCTTCAAGGGTTAGGGTGTTTCATGTTCTGAGTCATGGCCTGGGTACGAGTCTGTGGATTCTCCCCGTGCTTTGTGGGTTTCCTCTGGGTACTCTGGGTTCCTCCCGTATAAGGCTAATTGGTATTTCCAAATCGCCGTGAGTGAGTGAGTGAGTGAGTGAGTGAGTGAGTGAGTGCCTGCCTGCCTGCCCTGGATCAGGACTCCATCTAGGATAACCCCGAGTCCTCTCGGATAGGCTCCAGAGAACCATAAACGAGGTAAGCGGTATAGAGAATGAGTGAGTGAGAGAGTAAATTATTTAAGGGGTTTAAATGAAAAATGGGGATAAATGTTGTACTGCGACAGGCTGCAAAGTGCATAAAGAAATAGTAAAAAAAAATTATTGTTTGTGTAACAAACAATCAGCAGCAACCTAATTTCCCCTCTTTTGCTTCTGTTCCATTCAGCATCACCAGTATATTAATCACCAGTCTGATCACCGATCATCAGACATGGAATCTTATCAATTAGTCAAATTTATTCACCCATAAATTATCATTTGACCTCTGGAGTAGCATGCTACACACATTTCTGAACTGTGCACTTTGAATATTCTGTCAACTTAGTAACTTAGACAATAACTCGGTGTTAGAGTCGTAAAATTAGTTATTATTCTGCCAATTTGTATGCATTAATAATAAATCAATCTGTGGGTGCTCTACTTTAATGCATATACAGTATCCTGTAAATGAAAAATTTGATTAGAACCACAGGTTGATGGGTCATAAATAACACAATGAAGCAGGAGAACATCAGTATAAACCAGACAGGAGCGACATGTACAGCCTGTTTAATGATCATGACTTGTGGACACATAATTCAAATGAGTTTTGAAACCCGGGTACAAGTTTGTATAGTGGATTGATATGCATCAAGCCTAGTTGAAACTTTTCTTTTTAAGAAATAATTAAAAAATTGGTTGTTTGTGTAACCACCTCAGCAGCAACCACATTTCCCCTCTTTTGCTTCTGTTCCATTCAGCCAGTATATTATATCACCAGTATATTAATCACTAGTCTGATCACCGGTCATCAATTGCACCTGTTTCTCGCTGGTTCATGCTTTAGGTTAGGTCACTGTATGGTAAACTACCAACAAACATTCCTCTGCATCTGTTCAGGTACATGAACTGGACTGAAAATGATATATTCATTTAGGCAGACGCCCTTTATCCAGAGCGACTTACATTTGTGTTCCATTATACGTATGAGGGGTTGAATGTTAAGGGTCTTGCTCAAGGACCCAACAGGGACAACTTGCCAGTCATGGGATTTGAACGTGGGACCTTTCCAGTCCTTACAGTCCAATACCTTAAACACTGAGCTATCCCAGACACCATATTCAAAAACCTATCAAAATTGAGAGCCAAAAACTTCCTTCAGGAAGCTTGGAGAACTATTCCTCAGGACTCTATTAAAAATACAAGAAGGTTTGGCTCTTTGGAAGCCCAATATGAAGAACTAAGGGGTGGCTCAAGATTTTTGCAAAATACTGTAGTTTAAAGGCAACAGTGGAACAGTTAATATTCAGTTTCCATATGATATGAATTGTTTTGCAGCATTGTCATATCCTGTGTCTGAATGGTGTTTGTGGTGCCTTCTTGGCCAGTCTATAAATGAGATTTTCTGTAAGGCGGGAAGGAAGGAAGGAAGGAAGGAAGGAAAAAAACTCTAGCAGACCAATTTAAACAATCCATAGACAAAAACAACAACAACAAAAAAGAAAAATTCAGCATTGAGCCGAGCTTGCTTCCTAAACAGACATGGAATCTTATCAATTAGGCAAATTTATTCACCCATAAATTATCATCATTTGACCTCTGAGGTAGCATGTTACACACATTTCTGAACTGTGTATTTTGAATATTCTGTCAATTTAGTATCTTAGACAATAACTCAGTGCATAGAGTTGCATCAATATTATATGCATTAATAATAAATCAATCTGTGGGTGCTCTACTTTAATGCATATACTGTACAGGATCCTGTAAATTAAAACCATAATTTAAAAAAACCCTCAAGGAACCACAGGTTGATGGGTTTTAAATAACACAATGAAATGAAAGAACATCAGTATAAACCAGACAGGAGCGACATGCACAGCCTGTTTAATGATCATGACTTGTGGACACATTTCAAATGAGTTTTGAAACACGGGTATAAGTTTGTATAGTGGATTAATGTGCATCAACCAAGCAGCCTAGTTTAAACTTTTCTCACTTCCTCAAAAGAACAGTATCATGACTTTGAATGTTTGAATAAAAACAGAGTTAAAATGAAGCACGAAACACATCTCACAATAAATTCTCTCCCAATCCAAAAGGCACCAGACCGTAGAGAAAATGCTCTAGTTTCATTTGGGACATGAATGATTACAATGAAGAGAGTGTGTGTGTGTGTGTGTGTGTATTCATGATCTTTCCATGTTAGTGTTCGGATATCATAGTGAAGAGAGAAATTGTCCTACCTGTTCTCACATCCTGTGGAGTGGAAAGTAGGGAAGAAACGTCCTTGCTGCGCACCAGCTACCATCCGGAGGCTTTTGCTGCTGCAGCATCCAGCTCTCAGTCTCACTGCATCACCCAGAGTGTGTGTGTGTGTGTGTGTGTGTGTGTGTGTGTGTGTGTGTGAGAGCAAGTGGGAAAGGGTGTGAGTGAGAATAAGTGGTAGGGAGAAGGCAGAAAGTCTCTCACACACACACACACACACACACACACACACACACACACACACACACACACACACACACACACACACACACACACACACACACACACACACACACACACAGAGTAATGGGTCCAGTGTGCAGCCATGTGTAAAGACCCACAGACAGATATGGATTCATGCTCACATAATTTATATAGTATACATACTATACATAATATGAAGGGTTTTTCACTTCCATAATTCAACAGTACAGTTTGTAAAATCATCTTTTTTTAGTGTATGCATTTGATAATATGATAATATTTTTAGAGTATATGCTTATTGAATTGTGCACACATACATAAAAATAAATAAATCTTATATAAAAGGTATATACAGTAAAATAAAGTATATTGCAGTTTATTAGACTTACTAACCTTCTCTTTAATTTTTGAACCACCTTAACAAATGCTTTAGTGCTTCAAGCAGTGGTAATTAAAAAAATAAAATAAAACAAAGCTCACTTAATTAACTACTTGTGCATATAGTACCAGTATGTATCCTTGCTCATCCAATTTTCTGCACTTAATTATTTGCATAAGAATCCAATATTGACACTCATAGTATACTTCTGTATATTCCTTGATAAAATGGATTTCGTATTCACAAACTATTGCCTCTAAAGATTTTTTTTAAACATAAATTACATTTCTTTACACTGTTTATTTACACTGTTAATGTAGGCGCTAACAATTAGTCAATTAATTTATGCAGCATTATGCATTGCCAAGGTATAAATACATTGCTTACCTGTAACGTGTAACCAGAGACAGTAAGCCTTTAGCTAAATTGCTTAACTTGAGAATGGATGCGATGCTAATGATGCTGAGCTTTTGGGTAGACAGCCTTGGTCTCACCTTCCTGTCTATGTTTTGTTGAGTTGGCACTGGTGCTGCATCGTCTGCCACATATCACCAGCCTGTAAATATACTGTCTAACAAGGACAAATGAGACAGGACTGGGAAATTATTGGAGATGAGTAACTTTCAGTGTTTTCACTGTTTGACCTTCGCTCTGTTTTTTTTTCTCTAGTTGTAATGCATGTTTAAAAATCTAATTTCACTGACATCCAAATGGAACTAAACTGCATGAATACTCAGAGGATCCAGTCTTTAGCCTCTAGCAGTTTTTGAACAGAGATACAGTAAAGGACAAACACATATACAGAATATATTATTTTTTCATAATAAGATAATGTACATACATTTCTTTATGGTTTCTGAAACTGCAGCAATTGTGGATGTAAATATAGTATTACACTGATCAACCATAACTTTAAAAGAATGAGAGTTTTAAGTTCCCCTTGTGCCAACGGGGTACTGTAGCTCTACGGGACCTCTAGGTGTGTGCGGTGGTGTCTGGCACCAAGATGGTAGCCACGGGTCCTTTGAGTGCTGCGGGTTGCAGGATGGGGCTTCCGTGTATTTGTACGGTGCATCCCAGTAAACACCCATGGACGCCTAATTGGATTGGGATGCCAGGTCAACAAACTTCGGCTCTTTGCCTGCTGGGCCCCGTGTGCAGCAGCTTGTGTTGCATTGGCTTTTCTCTTTGATTATCATGTGTCATGTCATGTGGCCTGGCCTTTCATCATTGTGGGCATGGATGAGACATAGCTGCCCATGATCCTGTCACCAGTTTGGTGGTGTATAGTTGATCAACGCTGTTCACATCATGTGTCATTGGTGATAATGTTATGGCTGATTTGTGTCTGTGCTTAATATTTAGAGCATGAGTTATATCTGCAATGTTTTGAAAAGTAATTTGTGGACAGAAATACTAGAAGGACATATTAGATGTGACTTTTAATCTGTCCAAATAAATGATATATGTGTTGTCCTAAGAACACAAATTATCCTTAGAAATTCTGTGTTCTCAGATGACCTCCTGCAAACTGGAATGTAGAGATAATGCCAATAACAGTGTCCTCCATGTAGTGTGCTGAACGTTGCTGTGTCTGGATAACCAGTTACTGGCACACAACCTACCCAGGCACACCCAGTGAATGTTCTTCTGATTCCAGAACAACATCAGGAATTCATTAGTTCCTACCCTTGCTTTAACACAGCTCTCAAAACAGCAGGGATGTTGGATCATTCATGCCTTCTAGAATTCATGGCGATGTTGACAAATGTTTAAAAAAAAAATTTACATGGAAATATTTGTGGACTAGATATCATGCTTAAAGTTGTGGAGTCTGTTGGTTGTGTCTGGGTAACTGAGTTAGAAAGTACTGGATTACGAAAGATAATAAAAGATACAAACTTTCCTTTGATTTGTCCATTTTCAGAGCTGTTGTTGGACTTGTAAGCAAGACAACAATTATGTAAGCTCAAACCAGCTTACAAGCAGCTTTATACAGCATAAAAGTCTCACTGGAAATATTCAGAAGGTTTTAGATTAGTTATCCATCCATGTGATGAGCATTAGCAGAAAGTTCATGTATAAGAACTTCTTAAAACTTTGCTACATTGCTGTCTGTAGATATCTAAGAACCAAGGCCTAAATATCCACTGGCGCCACTATTAGTGGCAGATGAATGGACTTTTTACGTCTGCTGATGACCTGAATGTACTGAGTTTATCACATTAAGGCAGTTTTGTTTCCTTCTCCTGTGACTCGAGCAGATTCCAGGACTCAAATTGTGAAAGAGGTTCTCTGAGCATGAAGAATCATTTTCACATATCCATAGTAAATTCCTCCGTTTTGAATTTACACTTGGAGTGCTTTAATGTAGAGTGCTCAGTGTTTATATCAGTCCATTTGGAAGATGTTAACTCTGATGTGGATGTTACTGTGTACAGTACATTGGCCCGTACAGTATATTGTCTGCTGTAATCAAAGCTAGATGTAATAGAATTAAGTCATTTATTTTGGCCAGGGAGTAAAATTGCTTTTGGAGCAAAGTACCATTTGAGCAAATACCATTTGAGCTCCCTATGAATAAACATTTTTAATTAGAGTATGTGGATTTGTATCTATTGATATTTCCACCAACGGCATTATTGTAGAAGGACTGTTTGTTGCACACACAACGTAAATTTGTGATACCGACAAAGTGAACTGTTTTATTAAGGAAAAAAAAAATCTGATTTTACTTATATCAAATTGTTTCCACTGAAGCATGTACTCCGATGATATTCTGATAAATTTTATCTAAAGATTCTACTACAAAGATTCTACTTTTCATGTGCGTTGTTAGCAGTAATATACTTTGTAAAGAAATGTGTTGAATCAAATTTAAAAAGAATACAAAAATCTAAGTAAGAGTTTTAGAAACACTTTCACTAGTGGTCTATGATGTTACATAAAGTATATCGTTCAGTTGTATATTTTCCCTGGATATTCGTTCTACCGTACAGACTCTGCGCAGGTCTGAAATATTATTGCTATTATGGACACATCATGGTCAGTAATCATGGTGGTTATACACAGTTACCACCTCCTCACAATCCTACCCATTGTAACTCACTGCGGCTGCGGTCAGTGATTTTAAATTGACTAAAGACTCACTTTGTTATAACATGGTATATGGATTTCTTCACATTCTGGCCTACCTAAAGCCTTCATGCAATCTAGACTAGTCAGTGAAACTTTACCCTTAAATGCATTATAATAGATAATATAATTATGTAGCTTGAAACACATTAACATGCTTTACAGAAAAAAATATATATATATATATGTTTAGTGATTCTGGTACCAAGTGGTTGCTGCTGCAAGTTAGCTTTAGTATAAAGGGTGACAGCATAGACCAATATTGAAAATGCAAATGCAAATAGCCTGAAAAAAAAAGAAAAGTAAACATAAGTGATAACAGTCAAATTTTACTGTTAGCTCTAAAAACTAAACAAGTAAGCGTTGGACTCCAGATGTTCGTTATTAGCATGATGGAAGTGACAGCGGTATAGCGTGACAATTCAAGCTTTAGAATTGATTAAATCTGTTTATTTGCTCTATTGGTATTTATTTCAGTGGCTGTTGAACTGCACTTTCGGTAATCTAGGAAGTGATTAACGAAAGCAAGAATAGACCAACAAGTTTATAAATGATGAACTCTGAAGCAATCATAATACATTGAAGATCATATGTTAAGTCTAAAATTTAATACACAAGTCATTAGGGTTGTATCTCACTCACTCAATCATCTATTCCGCTTAATCCTGTATTCAGGGTCATGGGAGGCCTGGAGTCTATCCCAGGAGACTTAGGGCACGAGGCAGGATACACCCTGGACAATCCATCGCAGGGCACAGACACACACACACACACACACACACACATATACACTCACTCATTCACACACTACGGGCAATTTGGGAACGCCAATTAGCCTAACCTACATGTCTTCGGACTGTGGGAGGAAACCGGAGTACGCGAAGGAAACCCACCAAGCACGGGGAGAACATGCAAACTCCATACACACAGGGATCAAACACGGACCCTGGCGGTGCAAAGCAACAGTGCAGTGGTTGTATCTGGCTTTCAGAAACAGGTAAATTACTCGAAGTTAGCTATAACTATACCCCCTTTGAATTTCTGATGTGCTTGAAATCTCTCAAAATGTCTGAGTTTCTGGGCTGAGTTTGACTGGGGACTGGAGGTTTATAAATTCTACATTTAATTTGTAGAGATAATTTGTAATTTTGATCTACCAGTGCAAGCTAAGCCAGCCATAGCTCATCCTGACAAGCATGGCTAAGGCAATTTGCTTCGCAGCATCAATTATGTCACTACAAGTACAGGGTGTCTAGAAAGGCTTTAAACACATGGCAAAATGACACTTTTTAGCTAAATCGAATTTTCTTTTCAAGACCACCATTTCTTGTAAACACAAGTAGAGTCGTCTCTCCCATGCATGATGAAATTGTTTCAACACTTCTGATTTATGCATACAATTGTGCTTCAGATTCATCCCTTTAATTGACCTTCTTATCTTATCTTCTTGTGGTACACCATGGGCCTCATGTTCCCTCATAGGTAAAAATCAAGAGGACTTCGATCAGGAGATCTCAATCCAAGATCTCACATACTGTTAATCCAACCATCCACTATGTATCAAGACTTTTGAGACACTCTGAGACTCCCTACTTTATTTACAGACAATCCATAGACGCGTGTTAAACCTGTTCAAACATTCTAACAATTGTACCTTTTAATAAGACTATAAAGTCAAAACTAAAATCAACACATTACTGTCTTATAGTATATATAGGACACTCGGGTGATGCTGCCTTCCTGAAACTATGAGAAAAAAACTGGGGCAGAAAAAAAAAATACTGTAGAGCAGAAGTTCAAAACTGGACCATGACTCCAGAGTTTAAAGTTTTTCTCTAGAGGACTAATCATCTTTGAGTTTAACGACAGTCTGACTACTGCGAGAACCATGACAAAGTGAATGGATGTGTGAAAATATTTGAATAAAAATGCTAAATGTGGCCAACTGTGATTGAAGATTACTCTGTCACATGAGCTTATGTATTTCCATTGTGCTGACCCACCCCCAAAACATTATAGCAAACATTCAATAACAACAACCATAATAATAATAAGAAAAAAATTTAATAAAAAATAAGAAGAAGAATAAGAAAAAGTAACAAATAATACATAATTAGTATTTTTTTTTATATTATATATTCATTAAGACATTGCAATCGAAAAAAACAAAGTAAAAAAAATTGGTTTGGGGAAAAAAAAATCTATTTTGTGTGTGCATGTGTGTGTGTGCATGTGTGTGTGCATGTGTGTGTGCGTGTGCGTGTTTTTCCTTGGGTCAGAAATTAATAATTTTTATGACAATTAAGTAAGACGGATAAGAAGATCGTCTAGTCCATTTATACTTTTAAAACAAATAAGTGGGACTTTCAAATGTACTATATATCCAATGGAAGGCAGTGATGAGCTGTCAGTGCTGGTGTAATGTACTCATTCTTCCATGTTAAAGTAAAAAACAAGAAAACAAAGTTAACCTGACGGCATTGTGCAGTGTGAGCTCATGCCTTCATCAACATTAAAAAATATGTTTTAGTTCATCATAAGACTTTAAACTGAGGTCAGAATCAACTATATAACACCTGATATAAAGTCTCATACTTTAAAGGCAAAACATACATTAAATACACTCTGTAAGAATGTCAGTAGTGTCTATTACCCCTAACCCTGATTGTATTACCAACCACAGACTGTGCTTTAGTCTAACGGAGTGTGTATAATCTAATGAACAATGCACTGAGCCGTGCCCCCAAAACACCAACCACAAAAAGCCAATAAAGGCTGCTGACCATTCTGCAATCCATCACCCCCACAAAACCATCCAAACACTAACGCTAATAAATAGCGGTGTTACAATGCAAAGCTCATTCATATTTCTTCAAATCAGTGATAAGATTCATAAAAACAAATTCATTCATTTTATGTAAATGCCTCCATTTTTTTAATTACCACACGTGTAGAATGTGGCCACTCAGCCATAACATTAAAAGACACCCAATATTGTGTAGTTTATCCTTGAGTGTCCCGATATATTCTTGTCATAGTCAGAATGAACTTTTTAAAAGGAATTTGTGTTACATTGGCATTTCTCTGGGATTGGATCAGCCAGGTTCTTCTTTGTTTCTCACTGGCAAAAGTGAGCCTCGGGTGCCCATGATCCTGTCACCAGTTTACTGGTATATAATTAATAATCAATGTTAATGTCATGTGGTAGTTATGAGGGGGCGATCCAATATGGCACCACCGAATATGTTGTTAAGTGTGGGAGCCCCAACGCAGGAATTAGAGAGGAGCGTTGAGACGTGGGGTGATTATGTGTACCTTGGTGGGGATTAATCAATTAGGAGAAATGCTAAGGAAATATGTTTTATTGTTTATTTATTCTTTTATTTCTTTAACTCTAGCGAGAGATATTGTTCATCTTTCAGGCCTCTTTTCAGTTTTTTCTTTTCCTAATCTTTTCACCTTTCTTCTCAGTTTTCTACATTCTCTTTTCTTTCTCATCTTACTTCTCTTTTTAGTTTTCTCTTTTCTCTCGCTTTGCATTTCTCTTTTCCGTTTCCTCTATACCAGAGCAACGCTCTCATACCTGGTGCTATTTAATGTTCACACATAGTGTGCTGGTTTCTGGGGGTTTAAATAACCTGCCGGCCAGGTGTAGCTCATCTTCTCTGATTGGCAACATGGCGGGGTTGCCTAGCAACCACGGCCGTCCGCTGCTCTGCCTGCCTATAAATCTGCCTAGTTGTGTGCAGGTTCGCCCTTCGCGCGGGTGGCCGGGTTACAATGATGTTATGGCTGTTTTGTGCATTTCTTCATTTTATGATTGATTATTCAATTCTTCAATGTATACTATAGGAGTTAAAAGACTACTCGTTTTACTTTAAAAGACTCATTTTACTATTCAGAAAACTGTATAAAAACATAGTAACCTAATTAAGTTGGCCTCTTTTCTATTCCACAGTTAAAATGTTTGACACTGGCCTCAGCAACATCAAAAACTATTCTGGACCAGACTTTAATTAGCTTTTTATATTAGCTGAGTCAGAATCAGGGCATTACTTTTTTTTTTATTGATGCAGTTAAATGGCAATTAAATTTTAGGACATTCCTATTCAGGCACTTGAATGAACAAAATTCAACTTAAATTGTTAGACCTGGAACTAAAAGCGAGGAAATTGGAAGCTCTTACATGTCAACAAAATCCCCTTCATAGCTTAATGAGGATATACATTTATGGCATTTGATAGATGTTCTTATCCAGAGCGACTTATAGATGTAAAAGCCACATTGTGCATTGTTTGGTTAAGGGCTTTGCTCAACAGTAACAGCATGTCAGGTCTGTGAATAGTGCAAACCTTAAGCGCTGAACTATTACTTCCCTGGGATATGTTGTCTACAGTAATGTCTGGAAGGCTTTTTAAGCTTGACAATGACCCGTGTTTAACACAGGCTCAGTAGCATCTTAAAACTAGCTTGGATCAGGCTCTAATTAATGATGCATGCCAATGGACAGGTTTTACATTAGCTGAGTGAAACTCGATAGTGACTTTTAAGACCATATAAATAACTACTAGTAGTTCTATACTGGCGAGAGGGGCAGGCAGGAGTGGAATAAAACTGTTTAATTATGACACATCAAAATGTGTTTTTTTTTTTTTTTTTTTTGTAAAGAAAAAAGCACAATACTCATTTTAACAAGAGCACATGAGAGGGAGCGCTGTTGTGCTGGATATTAGCACGGCTGTAATGTGGCCGTTGGCACAATAGCACAAAAGCCCAACAGCAAGACGTCGAGTGTGATATTGCTTTTATACATCAGTTCCACGAGCACCTTCTATCATCAACAGATCGATTCTTTTGTTCATTTAACCAGTTATTTTTGCTCCGCCCACACGCCTCCTTCCCTGACTGGTGGAACTAACGAACTGAGACTGACGGAGCTGGTGGCGCAATTAACACATGTGAAAGTAGTTAGATGGTTAATTTCCATCGTTAAATGGAAAGCTTTTGTGTTAGGGTGTATAATCCCTTGTCCCAACCACCAAGTAAGGTGAGGTGTTACAGGTGTATTTGAGATGCAGCCTTGTGTTACAAGCTAAATTGCTTTGCAGCTCTGTTTAGGCGTTAATAAAGGAACACAGAGGCAACTGGAAACAATTTAGAGGCAATTATTAGGTAGTCGAAGTGATGTTGAAAATGGCATAACATTATCAGTTGTGTTTTCTTGCTAAAATGCGTCAGTGGCTGGTCTGGAAAGTGGGTTTGGTCATATGATTTGTACGGCATGCAATCATGAACTACTTTCATCCTTGGGACTCAGGCTGATACATATAATTAAATATCCCAGTGCTGTGATCGTCCATCGTCACCAATCATGAAATGCCTGTCGTCCAATCAGATCACTCGGTCAGAACTAACTGTTGAATCATTGACAATAAAACTGGATTTGTTTCATCTGAAATTTTTCACAATAACACAGCACTTTTGCCTGCTTTTCGAACCAGACACTCTGTCTCTGTGTTTTATCTCTCACCACCTTGACTAGTCATCATGGAAGCAGCAGTGAATAGAGAATGTATTATTTCTTTATAGTCTGTGCATGGGTGATTGTTTAGCCCATGTCTTAACTGCAATGGATTAATGAAGATTTTCTTAGTGTATTTTTGGCCTGAAGTAACAAGATGCTTGGAGCTAAAATAATTAGCTATAAGCATTTTACAGATTTTTGTCTGAGTCATAATTGACTCCAGGCTGCATTAGCGACAGAAGTGTGTCCTGTTTTTGTCGTGTAAAGCTGTTTACCAGCAATGTGACGATTCTAACTTTTATTGGTGTGAAAAATGCGAGAGCCCAGCTTGCTATGCTATAAAACTCTAAATGAAGAGGGTCAGCCACAGGTCACAATGAGAAATCTGACGTTTTGAGTTATTTCAGTTTAATGATCTTACCACCGCCCTGGAACAAACAGCAGTGTGTGTAATAAGCACACATTATTTGCTCATTTGGGAGTTGTTGTGGGTAGGTAGGTTGGGCAGAGAAACATTTCAAGTATACATGTTTGGGTTTTGTTTGCCCACGGAGCCTTCCTTTTTAAAATTTTTTTTTTATTGATGTGGCCATTAAATGATGATGAAGTTCTGTTTAATGTAACTAAAAACAGATTAAGAGCCAGTCAGTTCCATATAGTGACCTCGATATAAGGGTCTATTTGTGGAACGTGTTTGATAGGTTTATAGCAGCAGGTTAATGAGGACGACTCAGTGGAAAACTGCTTAAATTGGCTTTGATCTCATGTCCTTGGCCTTCTAACATAAGATCATTTACAGAATGCATTCTTTTAAGCCTTACCAAAGACCAGAAATAACTGTTTAGTGCTAAGAAATGAATAAAGGTCCTCACTTTTGGTGTGTAATATTAATCAATGTCTTCAGTGTTGTTTTATTTTGTATAAAGTCTGCATATGAAAAGCTTTTGCTCTTTGTTAAAGACGATAATTTTTTCTCCATTCCGATAAATATTTAAAAGCTTATCTCACCCACTCCCTTATTCTCTATACTGGACTCAGGGTCACAGAAGGCCTGAAGCCAATTCCTTGGCACAAAGCGGTGTATGCCCTGGATGGCATGAAAATCCTTTGCACTCACTCACTCACATACTACGCGCAATTTGAAAATGTCAACTGGACTAATCTGCATGTCTTTGGACAGTGGAAGGAAAGTGGAGTACCTGGAGGAAACCCACCAAGCATGGGAAGAAAATGCAAACTTCATGCACACAGACTCGAGACGGGATTCGACCCTTCGCCCCGGATACCACCAATCCACCAGAATGTCCGAAAATATATATTAGCTAAAATCTATTTGGTCTGGAAATTAACATTAAATACGTTTTATTACTCGTGATTCTGATTCTGATCATTAATAGAAAAAAATTTGATAAGGTAAATCTTAAATATTTAAAAAATAGCTTTTAATGTTTACAGAAGGAAGTGTGCGTTTTATACCTTCATTAATCTTAAGTCTCACTTCTACTGTAAATATAAGTATATTATTTGATATTAACATATGGTGTGTTTAATTATACTGTGATGTAAAAAAGAGACTAAATAAATATAAGCTAGGTATGTGTTAATAACCTAGTGCTAATATGTTAATACAATTTTAATATACTTACTACAAATCACTATGTAGTGGACAAGTATACAGAACACAGCCAATGTTTCCCCCTTAGTGTCGTGCGTCACTCTGCACCTCTGCCCCTTTTTTAGGACTCACTTAAGTGTGTCGATTCAGACCAGCCTGCAAGGTTCATTTGAATTGAACCATTTGAGATTTCAATATTTTGATTCACCAGAATAATAATGTAGAGGGTACAACTGTAACACACTCATGCCTTCCAATACTTACAGTTCTATCATTTTACTTTTATTTAAATTGACTTAATATAAAGTATGTTTTGGTAAATTATTAACGGATAACAGACAATATCTTATGTTCATTGCTTATTAATTTTAAATAATTAATTTTAAAAAAATGCCTGTAATACCTCAAAGTCACAGTTCTGTCATAGTGAGCTGCTTTCATGAATGGATTTGTCAAATACATTATTCAGACAGAGCAGGTGGTGTGCTCTGAACAGGTACACACACACATACAGATACCAACAGGAAGTTTATGTGCATTGAGACTGGAACACTGCAAGACACAACACACAGTCACAGGAACTGGAGGTTGTTACCGTCATGCTGGTCATATAGAAGACAGGCATTTAAACTCATCCTTACTAACTGGTCTTGGTGGTTTCAAATTGACTGCTATTTAGTTTATGTTTTGCTACATTTTGAGCAGGTGCAAGCAAAAATAATAAGTATCTGACCTGGAATACAAAACAATCCTGTTAACATCTATTGAAGGTTG
The DNA here is from genome assembly GCA_011419295.1 of Clarias macrocephalus. Lineage (NCBI taxonomy): Eukaryota > Metazoa > Chordata > Actinopteri > Siluriformes > Clariidae > Clarias > Clarias macrocephalus. The sequence goes on along the minus strand of JAAGKR010002040.1, from coordinate 79,966 downwards.
TAGCTGAGGAATTGTCAGAGCCAGAATTCACAGAATGTGCTGACAGGACTGGTGTTTATGCCTCTGGGGATTTACCCAGTGTTTCAGCAGTACAGTTAATATTTAATAAATAAAAAAACTGGAGTGTGGCTGTCTACTTTGAATTAAACTCTAAATTTAGATGTGAACATTTAATCCATTAAACAAACACAGATACAGATTACAGTCTTTGCCTTACATCCCTAATCATTATTATTATTATATAGTTATACATAATAATTATTTATTATAAGTAATAAAAATTATTAATTATTAATAAATATTAAAAAAGAATAATTATTCTATACCGCTTATCCTGTATACAAGTCGAAAGGGCCTGGAGGCTATCCCAGGAGACTTGGGGCACGAAGCAGGGCTTGGACAGTGGACCAATCCATCGCAGGACACACACACATACCACACACGCGCACACACACACACACACACACACACACACACACACACACACTAAAGGCAATTTGGGAACACCAATTAGCCTAATCTGTGAGGAAACCAGAGTTCAAAATTATACTATTATTATTATTATTATTATTATTATTATTATTATTATTGTTGTTGTTGTTGTTGTTATAATAATGTGATTTTACACTTTTAAAAAGTGAACCTTATAATAAATAAATATCTACTGAGGGGTTCCATCAAATTTATTTTACAGGTAAGTTGGTTAAAAGCTCACACATCTCATTCACTCTCATGCATCCTCTATACCGCTTTAACCTGTATAAGGGGTCACAGGGGGCCTAGATCCTGTCCCAGGAGAGTCAGGGCCGAGGAGTAGGTTACACCAATTTGGGAATGCCAAACAGGCTTATCTGCATGACTTTGGACTGTGGAAGGAAACCAGAAAACACCCGGGGGAAACCCAACAAGCACGGGGAGAACATGCAAACCTCATGCACATAGACCCCGAGGTGGGACTCGAACACAGAACCTGGAGGCTCTACACACATAAATAATAAAATAGATAAATAGATACTTAATTAGATATTCCTGCTTAACAACATTTTCTGTTAATCCATAAACAAAGTAGTCAAGATAGTGTGTGTGTGTGTGTGTGTGTGTACATATTGGTGGGGGGAGGGTGTAAATTTAACAAATGCCACAGCTTTTTGTCCATGCGTGTGCGGGGGGGAATCGACTCCCCTGAATCGACACGCATATGTGAATCGTTCTAAAAGAAAGCGGTTCGTTGACGATTCGCCCATCACTGGTGTCGTTTTTGTTTTTCCCACAGAGGCGATATGGCAACACCCGCCGCGGTTAATCCGTCCGGTAAGTCACAATCGTGGTGCATTCTTGTATCGAAAATGTTCGCGATTAAACGAAAACGGAATTCGGTTCTGCGTCTAAACGCGTTTTGAAACAAAAGGGCGCAAAGCTGCGGTGTTACACACACGGCTCTGAGCGCCAGCATCCCCCTTCCCCCAACCGAGCCTCTACAGCACCGGGCGATGGTCATGTTTCAGCCTTCAGATGAATGTTATTTGCATTATGCTAGCAGTAGGTCATGTCTTAACCCACCTCAGCTCACTGTATTGCAGAAAGCTGTAAATCGCAGCCGGGTTCATGCCAGCGTTGCTTTATTTTGCTCATGCAGATTAGACACTGAATTGATTTGCACGCGACGCGGTACGTGCCGGGGTCGGATCCTCTCTGGGATTTCCTCTTTGTATCAATCAGACTGATGCAGCGATCGGTTTTTTCCTGTTCATGTTGCTCCTCCAACCCGGTCTTTGACTTTTGCACGGCTGAGATTTAAAGGTTTTGCCTGTTGATTGCATCTCGAGCACAGAGAAGCTGTGTGTAACGCACACCATGGCTGAACCAGGGTTGCCAGGTTAAAGCGAAATTGTTTTAAAACTATGCTGCTGACCAGTACAATTATACACGAACAAATTGTTCCATGTTCATGCAGTATATTTCACACATTTTCTGTCTGCCCCTATAATACTAATGACCATCACATAGACCACTCACATTCTGTAACAATCACCCAAAAATGCCCACTCTGGCAACCCAACCAAAGAGACTGTTTTATTGCATCAGTTGAGCCTGTTGGCATCAGTGCCTTAATTCAGTGTTTTATAATGTAATAAGAGTGTGAGAACTGATTAGTGTTCCTCAGTTGTAAAGAAGACAACTTTGTAATTTACAGGCAATGCCATTTTTACTTTAATTGTATGAATACTAGGGATGGGAATCACCAGTCACCACCCGATACGATATTATATCGATACCTCGGTGCCGAGTCGATGAAAATTGCGATTCTATAAAAATTCCGATTCGATATAACATTTTCCTTAGTTTTTAGTACAATTTTAAACCTGTCTAAAAGTTTAATGATTAATTAAATGTAGCCCGTTCCTTATAACATTAGTTTTCTCCCTTAAAGTGCAGCATTTAAACAATACAAACTAACATTTAACTTCAAATTAAATGAAACAAAAAAAGCTACTTCCTGGTGTATGTTACTGAGCAGCATGTATCTCTACAATTATTATTTAAAAAAAAAAAAAAAAAACTTAGCAAATAATTCACTCCTACCCCAAGTGTCACCTGTAGGATTATAAAAAACGGCGTCGTTTTACCTCCTCAAACAGCTTCAAAGTTGAGCCGTTAGTGAGCTCTATTATTGATTGACTAATTGTGACTGGTTTATGCATGTGTAATGAGTGAGTTTGAGAGAAGTTTTGAGAAAAATCGGAGGCTTTTAATTTCTACGAGTTTTGCGTAATGTAACGCTATAACAATGTCTTTCTGTTGTGCTACTCAGAAACTTCTGCGCTTGGTACAAAATCATTTATATCTGAGGCTGTTCAGATACTGAAAACAGCCAATTCTGATCACTGGCAGATCGACCGGTTCATCTTTTATCATAAATCTATTTTTTTTCTCGCCGTCTCTATTAAATAGTATGTATTGTATTGTAGCTGGTTTGCCGTTTAAAGCCTGTTAGAATTAACGTGATGTTTATAAATCAGAATAAAAAGTTCATGGCCGGACAAATTATATTCATTACCTGTCCCACTGGATGTATACTTGATACTTTAATGGAATGAAAACTGCACATTTAAAAAGATATTGTAAATATTTTTAACTTCAGGTTATATTTTAGCAGAGTAGAGCTGCTTCATATCAGTTTGTTCCTGAGCTTGAGTTCCTGTCTCTCTGGATCTTCACATGCTCTTCCCATGTCCATGTGGGTTTCCTCCGGGTTCGTACCTGAAACTGGTGATCTCTTTTAAGATGTATTTCAGTCTCATGTCTGTATCCCTCTCTCTCTGTTGCCTAAGATCTTAACCAGAGAAAAAACGGTCATGAAATTCTGAAAATGAATGAATAAATAGAATTGATATAGTATTGACTTACTGTGTGTTGTGAAATTGACTGAATATTGCAAAATGTGTATAAAAAAAAAGTTTTATTGAAATCATAATTATGGTCTAAAACAAAATAAAGAATGTTATAGCCTAACATTGTTTTAAACAATTTGCAGCTATGTTTAATGTTGTGAAAGCCCAAAGAACAAGCTTAATTTCTATTATCAGTTATGTTAGCGAAGCTATAAAAAGTCATTCTTTTACCAGCCTCTCATTCTTCTTTCTTTTGAAGTTAATCAGATGGAAAATATGCAGAGAAAGCCCAAGACACAAAATGCTGTGTCCTGAAGACTTTCCTATGGGGGAAAACTTTAAAGCATCCGCCTTGCCTGCAACCCACATGCAAAACCAGTCAGGAGAGGTTCAAATGGCCTCTGTGTTGTTTTATCTTACTTAAGCTGAGCTACGAAAGATAACTAGCTTCTAACACTAGGCTGAATCCCAGATACCTCTCTAACCTCTGATCAATATTATATCAATTCTATTTACTACTTGGTGCTGTGGAAGAAGTGTTTGTACACCCTAGTGCACTCACTTACCATTTGGGATTCAACTCCGGGTCCTGGAAGTTAACATAGCTAATATTCTAAAGTAGAGAAATATACAGAGAATGTTACAAGATTTACAGGATGTTATCCACCACCTCCATCTTTTATTCTCCACACTTTTTGGCTACATAGGGCCAGTAAGAATAGAAAACTACTTTCACCCCTGGTATATACACTAACTGTCGGTTGTCAGATCATAATCAAACACAAATCATAATCTGTTGTTATAATGGTGTTTATAGAACTGTTCTATAAAAGCAATATCACACTCTGTTGTGTATCTTTAGAATATTGGAACAATCACAATAATGTATACTTGTGATTAGAATCATAGCCTGAGCTGCTGTTGTAGGAAATGAAACAACACATTCTGGCCCGAAGAGTTCGATAATTAAACGAGGGCTGTGGTGTAAAAGTTTATAAATACGGTGCAGAACTCAAATCCCATCACATCCAGAGAGCCACTGATGGGCCTTTGAGCAAAACCTCAACCGCTCAGCTTTGCTCTTGGCTGGGATTCTGCCTGAGTTGTAAAGTCTGCCAAATGGATAGAATGCAACACTGAGGAAAACGTTGTTGAGGAAAAGTTTTATTTACTTTAAAGTATAGGTTGGATACGTTGTACATGTCACACACATGCTTTCTTTTGCACACCAAGTTCCTTGGATCCTTTAATTATCCAGTAGTAAGGATTGTATATCTGGGAGTCTTCAGGGTTGAGATGCGGTTGTGTGGCCTCACGTCTGGATTTGTAAAGAAAGGAGGCTCTGTCGGCCACAGTCCGGCTGACGCGCTGAAAGCACCTGATTCAGTTCACAGTGAAGGAATTGATGAGATTGTGCGAGAGCGGCAGAGAATCTGAAATAAAGTTTCCCGGCTAGACTGTAGACACGTGCAATAAAACGACGAGACTTTTATTCTAACATGAATGGAAATGAATAGAGAGATAAATGCGGTCTAATTAAATGAAAAAGCCCTTTTCTGTTGCGCTGATTGTGCCTCTGACTTATTCAAGCTGTTAGCACACTGTGTGCCACGATAGTCACGATGACGGAGGCGTCTGTGTAGGCCAGTTCTATTTTGGTCTAACACACAGATCTGGTAATGATATAACAACTCTAGGGCCCAAACCAACAGAATCATGTTGTTTTAAGATGATATTTTCGTAAAGCGGTTTTGTGTGATGAGTATCACACATTACAACACCCCCCCAAAAAAAAGAAAGGAAAAACTGTTTTTATTTTCCTCCTACACAACAACATGGATAAGCTGTAACGGAGATGATAGCGAACACCGCACTGATTAGTTACCAATTAAGAACAATATCTGCATACAGAGCGGTTAAATGAGGTGCGACGGGATGAGGTGATGACCTGCTGTAGTTATTTTTAATTGAGGAAATTTCTAACAGATCCGTCAGCTTTTCCGTAGTTAAAGCCAGCGGTGGGCATGGAATTGAGAAATTGTACTATGAAAGGAAAAAAAAAATCCTCAAGTTTCATACAGGTGGATCGTCCATCAGCAACCAGACAATAGCTACATTTTACCTAGAAACTATTTCTCCAATGCGATTGCAGTCATTCTGGGAAGAGGTTTACACGGATGCTGATCCGATAAGATACACAAAGCTTTCAATCTGAATATAATTTTTTTTTTCTTCTCATCTTTTCCCGATAAATCTTGTCGTTCTGCATTAAGATGGGGCACAAGAAGAACAGATCTCATCTGTGATTGGCTAGAGGTTTTACTACGTGTAAAAGGGTGAGCCAGTCAGTCAGCACCCCTTCCTCAGCCCGGAACGCAGACTGAAATAAACACACAGGCAGGAGCGAGAGATGTTCACATGGAATTTTCGGATCGAAACACGGAGGCAGAATTAGATCCTGGAAACTGGTCGAGTCATCTGATGTCATCTCCACCTGGGGCAAACATGCACAGAAATGATATTCTATATTTATATTATATAGAGAGATTATATTCATTCACACAAAAGAGGAGGGATCAGACTCAGTATTTGCATGGGTAATATTTACCTACTGATTAGATTGTTAAAGATTTACACCACCCCTCTCATTCCAATTGAAAATGCATTCCACTATTATTCTGTATATATATATATATTAATGTATATAATATAATAATAATAATGTATGTAAACACACCTACTGAAAGCAATAGTGTCTATTACAATGTGTAACACGATTATGACACACTTAACACACTCGCACTATCCGCTCCTTCCACTTGCGTGAGCTCACAGACACGCATTGGTTGTCTGTAGAGCCGTGATTAATGTGAGAGCACTATGTGCCTAACATCCCACCCTGGCTAATCAGCTTCTCTCTGTGCCCTCAGCTGCGTGAGGCTACAGCATCACCCGGGAATCGAACCAGAGGTCTCCGGATGATAGGGCGAGCACTTTACTACAGTCACATATACGTTACTGCACAGTGAAATTCTTTATTCTCTGCATATCCCAGCTTTTAGGCTTTACTAGGCTGGAGTCAGCCATTATATATATGGCGTCCCCTAGAGAAGACGCCGTTATGGGCCTTTCTCAAGGGCCCAACAGCGGCAATCTGGCAGAGCTGAGGCTCAAACTGCAGACCTTCCGTTGAGTCACTTTGATTAGTTACTGAACTGACATTATACAGAGCCCATTCTATTGATGCCTGGTATAATGTATATTCAGTGCTGTACAGTATAATGTTTCAGTGATACTCAATTAAAGTATAAGTATGACAAAATAATGCATAAGTACAATTATAGTTAAAACAGGAGTATAGTGTAGTCTGTACACTACTTTTACATATGCCTTGTTATGGGACTTTATTTTATTCATATGTTTTTAATCATGTTTTTTTTGTTATTGCTTTATATTAAACAACAGTTTGATCGAAGCCTGCAAATGGGATACAGATATAGAATATGTATATGATACGATATGGAAACAATTGTTTGGGATTGTAGTTTTTTTCTCCTATGAGTTATCGTAAAGGGTTTTCATTTAAAGGGCACAACATACAGCATTCCATTCTACTTTCTACACCATCATAAAACCTGCTACTTATGTTAAATCCTCTAAACAAACCCCAGATCACCATTTTTATGACTTTAGAGGTTGGTTCCCAGGATTGCACCCAGACCTAAAAAAAAAAAAAAAAAAAAAGCTTTCACACTTGACCAAACTTTGGATGCAAATGGCTTTGGTTGGGTTGAGACAAAAAAAAGGTGCAAATGTGTGAAAACTCTCTAACTGGAGTGTGGATTTCGAGCCTGAACGCAATCCAGGATACAAATACAGAAGTGCTCAACCTACTGGAGCTGTCTGTTCTTGTTTTGCCAGCCAGGCTGATTGCCGTGCGTTCAGGTTAATCAGCATGGGCCGTGTGTTGACCCTGGACAGTGACGAGGTTCACTGCTTGCCGGCTATTTCTGCTGATGAGCATTTACTCCAGCTTTTACAATCAGCGCTGACACCACGGTGCAATTTGGAATTCTAAATCATTCATTTATTCTTTCTGTGACGGCTCGCTCTACATGCGGAATAAGTCTTCTCTGTCAGCTTGCTTTAATACAAACTCCGATAGGATTAAATAAATGGAAATAACATGAAATTTATTTCCATTTAGTAAACTGCAGCCGATTCTAATATTGATGATAATATTGTGAAAATGTAAGAAGGGGATGGGTGCTGTTTATAACATCTATAAACATTAATTCCCTTACTCACTCACTCACTCACTCACTCACTCACTCACTCACTCATTGTCTATACCACTTTATTCTGTATACAGGGTTGCGGGGGCCTGGAGCCTATTCAAGGAAACTTAGGTCACATGGTGGGGTACACCCCGGATCCAATCCATCGCAGTGTACACAGACGTACCCACACACACTCATTCACATACTACTGGCAATTTAGGAGCGCCAGTTCTAATCCACATGTCTTTGGACTGTGGGAGGAAACCTGAGTGCACGGAGGAAACCCACCAAGCATGGGGAGAACATGCAAACTGGCTACAGTGCTAACCGCTAAGCCACCGTGCCGCCCAGACAATTGCTGTCTAATTATGCTGTCTAGTGAATCATTGGTCAAGCAGCCATATTTCAGGTTTTGAAGCATTAAAAGCATTTAAAACCACTAAACGTATTTACTAAAAATTGGACCTCTATACAACTACTGTTGTTGATTGTCTGAATGTTGTGTCTTGTACAAAACGCGAAATCTTTTGTTTTCCTCCCCATCCTCCGCTTCACACTCCAGTCCAGTAGGTGGTGCTGGTGCACCAACTGCCCATAAACCTAAAAGAAGAAGTGCTAATCTTGCAAAATGAGTCATGAGTGATGAGCAGTGTAAGGGGTCACTTATATATAAAATATTGATAAGGCATTAAACAAAATAAGGATATAAACATTTTCATGAAGAAAATATAGCATCGCGTAGCTTACTTTTTTTTCTTCTTCTTTTCAATATACAGCATTTGTGCGCTATAGACCGCAATAGAACATAAGACTTGTGAAGATCTGATGGTTTATTTGAAGTGTTTTTCCACTGCGAGAGACCGCTCCCTATATCCCGAAGCCAAGTCAATAAGTGAGGGCCGACTAGTAGGCATAAGGAGCACATCAAGCAGAAAATTAAACACCCGCACATGGATTAAAGTTCTCCATCACCGTGGCACATTTCTGTTATATCGATCAAACCGGAGGTCGTTTTCCTTTTAATCGACATAGCCGTATTTCCAAAAGGTGTTTTGCAACAGCATGCAGAAGTACAGAAAGATAGAGATGGTTCTTGTTAAAGTAGCTTGCAGGGCAGTTTTTTTCTTTTTTTGCAAGCAGATTTTCACATGGTCTGTAGATGATTTGTTATTAAATTTTATATTATATTTCATTTTGTGAGTACTTTCTCTCTCTCTTAGCATTTCTGCAACAGTTTAACATTCAATCTTTGGCTCCGTTTGCATCAACAAAACACACACACGATGTTTGGTTCACTTCACGGAGTTGGAAAAAGCGATTCAGGTTTGACGGAATATTTAATTACACACAAAGTTAGATTCGGTGATCTCATCTGCCTTTGCAGAAGCGGTGGTGGCTCAGTGTGTTAAGTCTCTGAGTTACTGATCTGAAGGTCGGCAGTTTGAGCCCCAGCTCCGCCAGGCTGCTACTGTTGGGCCCTTGAGCAAGGCTCTTAACCCCGTCTGCTCCAAGGGCGCCGTATAATGGCTGACCCTGCGCTCTGACCCCAGCCGACTTACAAGAAGCTGGGATACACGAAGAATAAGGAATTTCCCTGTGCAGTAGTGAATAAAGGCTGAAGTTAACTTTTGTGGTTTCTGTTTGTCACCAAGCTCGGGTTAACTTTGTGATTTTCACTTGCATGTGCGTGAGGATTTGTTGAGCTCTGAGTTTACGGAGAGACTTACATTTTCAGTTCTACACATGAGAGATGCATTGACTGCCATTTCTTGGCGAAACTCATTACATTTATGTATTCTTTTTTTTTTGAATATACCAATATTAGCCGATTCACATTTTCTTGACTTTTTAAATTTAAAGGTTTATGTTAATATGTATCTAATAAAACAAGGATTGTTAAATATTTCATGCATTTCCTTCAAAGGTTACAGGACTTTGTCCAGGTTATTGCTACCGAGCTTTCAGTGCTTTCTGTATGGATAAAATCCAACTTAAGAAGAATTTCGACATGGAGGTTGAAGGCTGTCACATGCTTCCTCTGAAGCACAAATTGCTGCACACGTACCGTTGAGGGGAAATAAAATGCAGATGCACATGATTAGCTGGTGCTGCCGTGATTGACGTGAGAGTGAACCAGCCCCCCCTCCCCCCCCCATCCCAGTGAATGTGTCTCTGTTGCTCCACTCACGCACTCATCCATGAGAATCGTTTATATCTGAGGCCGATCAAGCTGAAAATCAGCTGATCTCTACTACATACCCATCAATTAATTATTCTATTTTCTTTATATATATTTAATTATATTCAATTTTATTGATTTTTATTATTTTGCTTTAAGGTTTGTGTAATTGTGTGTAGGGCGTAGTGTTTTTCCCTGTGACTCTGACGAGACGTCACAGATATCAATGAAAATCAGCACGCGATATTGTGGACAAAAAAAGACGAGACTAAAAAGTGGTTAAAAAAAGAATACAACATCTGTCTTTCTTCTTTTCATCAACATATCATTTTTGTCACAATCTGCTGCGATACGTTGTTCATTCAGCAGTGTTTCCCGGGCATGTATCAAACTCGGTTATATTTAACTCTTCGTCATCACAGCAGTATTACTCGGGCGAAAAAGAAGAGCCGATATCTGAGCTCATTTTCAATCGGAGAAAAAAAGCTGATGCTTATTTTAGTAATATCGGAGGGGAAACAGTGTGGGCATACCATAAAAATCACCCAGTTTTACAGCCTGTTTGTGGTAAATGTTCCCACATGTTAACATAATTGTCGTGATGTATTTTATTTTATTTTATAGTTATACCATTGCCAAACACATTAAATGATTGTGATCCATAGGAGCTATCCTTACTACAGTCCAAGTGTAGAAGTTCATATAAAAAACATTCAAAACACTGTATTGGCCATACTGCTAATATTGTTTTGTAGTTAAAAAATATGGACATTCAGTTAAATGGTTAAAAATAAATGTAATTAGCTGAAAACATCAGATGAAAAGATACATTTTAAATGTTAAGATAATTATTTTGTGAAAAAACTGTAGGGTTAATTAATAATAATCTTATTGCTAAAATGTTTTCATTGAGTAAAACTAGATTAACTAAACTAGAGACTAAAATACTTAAGGGTTCCTTTGACTAAAACTACTTAAGGGTTCCTCTGACTAAAACTAGACTAAAATACTTAAGGGTTCCTCTGACTAAAACTAGACTAAAATACTTAAGGGTTCCTCTGACTAAAACTAGACTAAAATACTTAAGGGTTCCTCTGACTAAAACTAGACTAAAATACTTAAGGGTTCCTCTGACTAAAACTAGACTAAAATACTTTAGGGTTCCTCTGACTAAAACTAGACTAAAATACTTAAGGGTTCCTCTGACTAAAACTAGACTAAAATACTTAAGGGTTCCGCTGACTAAAACTACTTAAGGGTTCCCCTGACTAAAACTAGACTAAAATACTTAAGGGTTCCTCTGACTAAAACGACTTAAGGGTTCCTCTGACTAAAACTAGACTAAAATACTTAAGGGTTCCTCCGACTAAAACTAGACTAAAATACTTAAGGGTTCCTCTGACTAAAACTACTTAAGGGTTCCTCCGACTAAAACTAGACTAAAATACTTTAGGGTTCCTCTGACTAAAACTAGACTAAAATACTTAAGGGTTCCTCCGACTAAAACTAGACTAAAATACTTAAGTATTCCTCTGACTAAAACTACTTAAGGGTTCCTCCGACTAAAACTAGACTAAAATACTTAAGGGTTCCTCCGACTAAAACTAGACTAAAATACTTAAGGGTTCCTCTGACTAAAACTACTTAAGGGTTCCTCCGACTAAAACTAGACTAAAATACTTTAGGGTTCCTCTGACTAAAACTAGACTAAAATACTTAAGGGTTCCTCCGACTAAAACTAGACTAAAATACTTAAGTATTCCTCTGACTAAAACTACTTAAGGGTTCCTCCGACTAAAACTAGACTAAAATACTTAAGGGTTCCTCCGACTAAAACTAGACTAAAATACTTAAGGGTTCCTCTGACTAAAACTACTTAAGGGTTCCTCCGACTAAAACTAGACTAAAATACTTTAGGGTTCCTCTGACTAAAACTAGACTAAAATACTTAAGGGTTCCTCCGACTAAAACTAGACTAAAATACTTAAGTATTCCTCTGACTAAAACTACTTAAGGGTTCCTCCGACTAAAACTAGACTAAAATACTTAAGGGTTCCTCCGACTAAAACTAGACTAAAATACTTAAGGGTTCCTCTGACTAAAACTACTTAAGGGTTCCTCCGACTAAAACTAGACTAAAATACTTTAGGGTTCCTCTGACTAAAACTAGACTAAAATACTTAAGGGTTCCTCCGACTAAAACTAGACTAAAATACTTAAGTATTCCTCTGACTAAAACTACTTAAGGGTTCCTCCGACTAAAACTAGACTAAAATACTTAAGGGTTCCTCCGACTAAAACTAGACTAAAATACTTAAGGGTTCCTCTGACTAAAACTACTTAAGGGTTCCTCCGACTAAAACTAGACTAAAATACTTAAGGGTTCCTCTGACTAAAACTAGACTAAAATATTTAAGGGTTCCTCTGACTAAAACTAGACTAAAATACTTAAGGGTTCCTCTGACTAAAACTACTTAAGGGTTCCTCTGACTAAAACGAGACTAAAATACTTAAGGGTTCCTCTGACTAAAACTACTTAAGGGTTCCTGTGACTAAAACTAGACTAAAATACTTTAGGGTTCCTCTGACTAAAATACTTAAGGGTTCCTCTGACTAAAACTACTTAAGGGTTCCTCTGACTAAAACTAGACTAAACTACTTAAGGGTTCCTCTGACTAAAACTAGACTAAAATACTTAAGGGTTCCTCTGACTAAAACTACTTAAGGGTTCCTCTGACTAAAACTAGACTAAAATACTTTAGGGTTCCTCTGACTAAAATACTTAAGGGTTCCTCTGACTAAAACTAGACTAAAATACTTAAGGGTTCCTCTGACTAAAACTAGACTAAAATACTTAAGGGTTCCTCTGACTAAAACTAGACTAAAATACTTAAGGGTTCCTCTGACTAAAACTAGACTAAAATACTTAAGGGTTCCTCTGACTAAAACTGGACTAAAATACTTAAGGGTTCCTCTGACTAAAACTAGACTAAAATACTTAAGGGTTCCTCTGACTAAAACTACTTAAGGGTTCCTGTGACTAAAACTAGACTAAAATACTTTAGGGTTCCTCTGACTAAAATACTTAAGGGTTCCTCTGACTAAAACTACTTAAGGGTTCCTCTGACTAAAACTAGACTAAAATACTTAAGGGTTCCTCTGACTAAAACTGGACTAAAATACTTAAGGGTTCCTCTGACTAAAACTGGACTAAAATACTTAAGGGTTCCTCTGACTAAAACTAGACTAAAATACTTAAGGGTTCCTCTGACTAAAACTACTTAAGGGTTCCTGTGACTAAAACTAGACTAAAATACTTTAGGGTTCCTCTGACTAAAATACTTAAGGGTTCCTCTGACTAAAACTACTTAAGGGTTCCTCTGACTAAAACTAGACTAAACTACTTAAGGGTTCCTCTGACTAAAACTAGACTAAAATACTTAAGGGTTCCTCAGACTAAAATACTTAAGGGTTCCTCAGACTAAAATACTTAAGGGTTCCTCAGACTAAAATACTTAAGGGTTCCTCAGACTAAAATACTTAAGGGTTCCTCAGACTAAAATACTTAAGGGTTCCTCTGACTAAAACTAGACTAAAATGTCTAGACTTTTAGTCGGCTAAAACTTGACTAAACAAAAGTAGGATAAAATTGACTAAATATGATCAAAACTAACAGGGACATTTATCCCAGGACTAAGACTAGGACTACAATTGAAAATAGCTGCCAGAAAACCAAAGAACATCACAGAACAAACCAGAAGCCTGAATTTAGCTTCTATTCGACCTCTGTAAATGTACTAATAGACGAACACGCCCTATGAGCGTATACTTGGCTCTGCTATTCACATGGCATTACTCACTCCGTTAGCACTTGGGTGCCAAGTTTATGAGCACTCATCTAAAAACCTGCAGGGGTTGTGTTCATGTGTTTGAGAGGAAACGTGTTGGCCTTCGTTCTCTGTGAGGGTATAAAAATATCTTCGAAAATACACTAAAAGGAAAATCCATAACTGGAAAAGCAGCATTCAAAACTCTTTAAGCTTAATGAAAGTACTTTGTATTGCGGAGCAGGTGTGGGATTGGAAAAATAAAGCTCAGTGATGTGAGAAAATGAATTTTGGATTTATAAATGCAATCAAATATACATGAAATAAAATACAAACATGCATTCTCATTGCAGAGACAAAATATTTAAATGTATGTAGCAAAAATATGTAATAGTCTTAACAATCTTTATAAGAATAAAAATAGTCTTAATTATGCTTTCTTCTTTAAAGAATGAGGTTGTTATTCGGAATGACGAGGTTGCATATTTAATGAGTATTTCCGTCCTTTGTGAGCAGCACAGAGACGAGCCTGACAGTCATTTAATAATATTTATGGAAAATATGGAAATGAACTTCGGGAAATAGGAATGTATTTGTACCATGTGAACAGTATGAGACGAGGATATTTCTACTTGGCATTCCTGTCCATTTTTGTTTTCTGTATGATATCAAGACAAAAAAAAAAAAAAAACAGAAGGGGGAAAAAAACGTGATTAGAAAGCTTCCTTTGTTTTAGCCATTTTGCTGAAACCATTAGTTTTTTTTTTTCGTTTTCTTTCTGCACCGGTTCATTGGAAATGCAAATGAATCAGGATGAATAAAGAATGCGTGTCTTATTAGCACCTGGCCGAGGCCCCCGGCCAGCGAGCACGATTAGGAATGCGAAGGAGCATTCTGGGAAGAGTCAGCCGTCGACAGGGGGACTGAAGGACACTGTGTTTAAAAGTCAGCCAGCTCATGTCGGCTTGGCTGAGCGAGCCGGAGACCTCGGCACACACAATCTCGAACATTAATCGCGTGCGGGCCTGATGTGAATATCGCGCCAAGGCTGTGGTTTGAGATTATAGATATTATTGATTATCTACTGTTTGCTGACTGTCTGAAGCTTTTTCTTCTGGAAAGCTTGGCAGTTTGTGTAATTTTATAAAGGGGGGAAAAAAAAGACTGACGTCTCATGGGATTTGCGCTCTTTACCCGAAGGCCTGAGAGTGTTTAAAAAGAGTCCTTATTAGAATTCATTTAAATAAGTAACAGCTGTTAAGGAAAAATAAAGCATTTAGTATTTGGGGTGAAATTCTAGCATGTTAAAAAATTAGCTGTACATCTTTTTGCTGTTTAAGTAATTAGTCGTGAGCAGTAAAGCAGTCTGGATTATTCACCCTTAACTAATCCAGAGCGGCAGTGGTGGCTCAGGCTGTTGAAGCTCTGGGTTGTTGATTGGAGAGTCGTGGGGGGGAGGTTCGAGCCCGACCAACACCGGCTTGCTCCTGTTTGGCCGTACGGCAAGGCCCCTTGACCCTGTGCCAATACAAAATCACTCCGCTGTTGCCAGTGCAAAAGCCTGAATGGGAAAGTAATAACAGAAATATTACTTGAGGAATTGCCATGTCATGCTACGTCACACAGTTAAAACAGTAACCTAGCCATCGATAGCTTCTGTTCTGCTTATTATTTTCATATGCGGTATGTTGTGGTGGACTTCGTAACTTTTCGAAAAGAGACACAAGCATGTGCGAATTGATGAAGAAGATAATGATATTAATCGATGCTATGGAATATGCTATACACGTCATACAATGATGTGCAATGATGTCACGTCTAACTATTAATTAAAGCTAGGCGCGTCCGTTTAAATGGCGCGACATCAGATAAATAACTTCCCTTTTGTCATCCAGAAGTGGGCGACATTCAGACGTCATGACATCATGTGCGGAAGGTCAATAGAAAAGATGGAACACGTCACCCGATGGGCTCATCAGCAAGGAAGGGGAAAACTAAAATATATAAATAAACTATCCCGGAACATGAGATATGTAAAGCTTTCCAATCTTAATAACTAGTTAAATTATATGTAAGCTGTAATAGATGAAGTCGTCTATCACCAGAGGTTACATTTCATTGCGGACGCTTTTTTGTCTAGCATGAAAATGCCTCGGCGTGGCATCGATTCGGCTCACATGTTCATTGTCTGCTTTGTTGCGTGATTCATGCTTTTGTTTGAGAAGGGAAATATGGTCCATCAGCTGTAACACTCTCTTCCTGAAGCTGTGAGCATTAGCCATTCACAGAGTAGAGAGACAGAGAGAGACAGAGAGAGAGAGAGAATCCTGCTGGACATCCATCGCATTTCACCCTGCATGAACATGAACATGAACAACGATGCTGGAGAAGACCTGAGGGAGCTCATATGGCGCCCCGGTCCAGCTTTGTGGGGAACAGGACCAAGCCTTGCGTTATTATAATTGGTGGAGAACTGGAGATGGGGGTGGGGGAGCCAGGGCAAAGGTGAATAAAAAGGAGACAGCAAGCCTTTCACACCTTTCTATCTCACAAGACGGATTAATGAGTTTGACCTGAGGAGCGCGGTGAGGTCGGGAAGATGCGGAGCGTACTTAGCAATCAGAGAGAACAGTCAGTGTTTAGTGTGAGCTTGGTTAAGGACCTTTCCAGGAAAAGTAATCGTATGTGTTGCTTTACTTTGGAAAGTATAGATATTGGACAGAATTGTATGATAGCATTTTGGAGAGAGTGTAAGTGGTTTGGTGAATACAAGACACTGTTAGCTAGCTTGTTTTTTATTGATGGTATTACTAGCCAGAATCTAGCTATTGCTAGAAGGGTTGGGCACTATGTTGGTTACAATATTGTTTAGTTTAAACTTTAATTTAATAATTTTTTTTTACTTTCAATTTTTTTAATTGTAAAATGTAACATTTAAATTATCGTTTAAAAACATATGTAATTACCTCTGCTACTCACTCACTCATCGTCTATACAGCTTTGTCCTATATACAGGGTCGCGGGAGGCCTGAAGAATATCCCAGGAGACATAGGGCACAAGACGGGGTAGACACTGGACAGGGTGCGAATTCAACACAGTGCACTCACACGCTCATTCACACACTATGTGCAATTTGGGAACGGCAATTAGCATAATCGGAATGTCTTTGGACTGTGGGAGGAAATCCATCAAGCACAAGGAGGTCGTGCGAACTTCATGCACACAGAGGTGGGAATCGAACCTGGCCCCTGGAGGGGCAAGGCGACATTGCTAAGCACAAGCTTTATTAAAATGATATTATTTTTAGTATTCAAATTTTTAAAAAATAATTAAGTTCTCCAGAATTGGGTAACTTAATGTAGAAAATCATCCAGCACTTTCATAACGCTAGACTGTATTCCTTTGGATCACAGCCTACACTGAACAGTACAAAATGGTGCAGTACAAATAAGCACGCTATTACACCATCTTCTTGCATGTTTGTCGACATGTTCTGGAAAACCTCTGTGGTTGCTTAATTTCAGTGTGGGCTAAATGACCTCTTTCTGTAAAAGTGAAGAAATATATTAGAGTCTTTACAGGAAGCTTGTGAGACTATTATTGCGTTCAGTTAAAAAAGCAAAGGAAACCTCAACACGAAATTAGTACTTGGGAAACGGTGATGGTGTCTTCAACTCGGAGTTCCTCCGAATTCAGCAAGTGATGTTCAGTCAACTTTGATAAATCGACACCATCGACTATAATGTTCTCTTCTGTAATGTTTTTGAGTAAAACAGATCCATCGCTGATCATAAGGTGTGATTACATGGACTGTGATTTTATACTAATAGTCAGAATAATAGCCCAAATTATAGGTATACATTTTTTAAACTGAAATGAGAGGTGTGATAATCCAGTCAGTAGTTAAATATTATCCATGTAAACACTTGGTCTGGGCATTACTTCTTTGTTCTGGGTCTCTAGATGAGGAAAGTATGCTGATTGGCTCGCCTTTTCATATGTAGTATCTAACCAATCATAGGTGAGACTGCATTCTTGTAACCAATTGTAGCACAGAAGGCGGGATTTATTGGAGAAGACTAACTTAACCTCAGATTTGGAAGAAAAAAAAACATCTTTTCATAGCAGGCAGAAACACTTTGCAGCTGTCAAAAATCTACTTAAAAAATGTTATACATAATATAGAAAATGTCAAAGAAGCTGTTTCTGAAGTCTATGCATCATTTAAGTGACCAATCTTGCTTCCCTAAAAATGTCAAGTTGCCAACTTCAGACGTTTTAGAGAGATGATTTTATATGTGGTGTCCAAAAATGTCAATTTTCAGCGTAATACTGTTACTTCAAATATATAATAATACTTTAAAATACAAATTATTCATATTTCTTTATGTATTTAGTATTGATACTAAAATTGGCGTAAGCGTCTAGAAGCATATGACCTGTAAAAATTGTTGCTTAAATAGTTTTTTTGTCAAAAAATCCGTAGTGACGGTAAGCATGTCAAATTCATGTTGCAATCACGTAACAATTCTAAATTTTAGAATAATAAACTTTGTCAGGTTTTAAGTCTTTTCATTTGAAATCTAAATTGGCCAAGTTTTATCTGAATGACAATTAAGATTAGGGCTGCTCCGATTGATCGGTCGCCGATCATAATCGGCCGATAATTGCTTTGGGAGGTTTGATCGGCATCCTCTGTAATGGCCGATATAGAAAAGATGGCGCAAAACTCGCGGGACAATTTTTTTGCGCGCTGCTAAAATGGCTTCACTGGTCTGGTGATTCTACGTGTTGTGTGAAAAAGACAATACATTAGCAATCTGCAACCTGTATAACAAGCCAATTCCACGAGGCGGGAAGCTCCCAAAGCATTTTAACACCACAAACCTCATCAGACATTTGAAGGTTAGTCACGTAAAGGAACACGAGCAGTTTTCAAAGTTGGTTAGCGCTAAGTGAGCGAGAGAGCTCAGCAACTCGCGCGCTGCCGCACACTCAGCTGTCGGTAATTCCCCCATCTCACCAGTTTCTCTCGGTGGCCGTAAGTACGGTTCGTCATGATTCACCATGAGTTTTGGCGCTGTGATTACGTTTCCATCTCTCCACGCGGAAAATTAAACATGTTAAATTTTTTGCTGGTCCTCGCGGATGCTTGCGGACCTTGCAGAACTTTTGGCGACTCACGTCCCATCTGTCTGTTATTTAATTTCATTTTATACAATCTACAGGAAAGTTGTATTTGTCAAGCTCTAAGCTGTTCCCAGTTACTAATCAAGCACAGGCTGCTATGTTTTAAGTAGACGTGTTGCACATGTTGCTTGCCAATAAATTCAGTTGTCAATTAATGATATTCCTCTTCTTGTCATTTCAATACTTGATTTACATTGTTGTTAGATATAGTTTAATAAATAATGCTAATAATACATGTTAAGGCTTTGAGTAGACCCTGTGATCGGTATCGGTATCAGATGATGCAGCTTCTAGTGATCAAAGATCGGTGATCGGCCCCAAAAATGCTGATCGGAGCACCGCTAATTAAGTTCATTGAAAGATTTGGATTCAAAAAAAGTTACGGACACTACTGTACTGCAAATGATCTCTGCGTGTTTTCTGCCCCATTCTGGTTTTTCACACTCAAGTGCAGACCAACACTATGCATCTGGGAATATCTGAGCATGACGTTCCTTTGCAGATTGCAGCGAGAAAGTGTTCCCGCAATCAGAGTGTTCCTTTTAATTACGTGCAATTTGAAACTCGACCAAGTTACCCGAAAAAAAAAATCTGTTTCGCTCTGTTTGGATTGTGCAAACAGACTGGTGTCCAAGAGCCCTAAAAAAAATAACGAACAAAGCACTGTATTTGCGAAGGGATTTTTAGAATCTGTTGGCTGCATTAGTTGCAAGTGATTAGGTACAAACTTGAACGAGTGTTCACATGAAACCTGAATTTTAAACTGAGGTGTGGATACGAGTCTGCTCGTGCCGCTGTATATATTACCAGAGTCTGGGAATTTCAAATACACACCGCATAAAATATTAATGGGAATTTTGTGCGTTTGGAAGCGAGTGGTAGACTTCGTTGGCTTCATTAGTTTCTTTTGACCTGAGGCTATGCAGTGCTTTATTTTTTATTTTTTGTATTCAATGGCTGTGCGTGTGTGTTACGTTAGAGCTGTTAATATTTTGCTCATAGCGGTCGTTTGGTCAGTGATCAGTGTGTCTGAGCATGCACGACATAGAGGAATGGTGGTGTTAATGTTGTTTGAAAAGGGGGTAGGGGTGGAGAGGGGGAAGGGTGCCTCCAGCTAGCATGTTTAATGAGAACGCATAATGCAGATTTTTTTTAGGTTTTTAACTTTTGAATACTGTTTTGAGTATTCAGCTAGCCTGAATTAGCCGGGTGTTAAGTAGGCTTGAACATTACTGTGTTTAAGAAATTCTCTGTAGGTATGCTCCGTTGTAACTGATTAAAACATTATTCATTTAACCACCGTGCCCGAAACCCCGTGTCTGTTTCTGTTGTGCTGTGATGGCCAACAATCTTGGTAGCATTGCTGCTAGCCTGTCAGATTTCTACCAGATGAGCGTTCAAGTCAAACCGGGACTTGTAATGCAATTTCTCATAAATGAAGGCGTAAAACTTTTAGCACAGTACAATGATTAGACTCTATTTCAATGAAAAACAAATGAATGTGAAACTTTTTAATGCCGCAAACGTTTCAAAGAAGGACATGTGTCCATCCTGGCCCGAGGTGGCTCAGAGTCCGCTGCAGTTGTTCCCGTGAGTGTTCAACGAATGGCCCACCTGGTCCTTGAAAATTGACGGATAGCTCGTCGCCATTTTGCGGAAGAGACGCATCTGTCTTTGGGAACAAATCGTTCACAGACAGAAGACGTTACAGGAGCTTGCCGGGGAGTTATTGCTACATCCCCTGTACAGTCTTGTCCTCACTCCAAGTCATTTCCACATGTTTGGGCCATTAAAAGTGTTGCTGGGAGGCTAGCATTTCAGGCATTAAACAAGTTCATTAATACTGAGAAAACTTTCTAGCTTAAAGGTATCCAGGTACTCGTGAACACAGAGGTAAGTGCATTAGTTGTGGAAGGGATTTATATAGAAAAATCACAGGAGTTTTTAGTCTCATAAGTGTGTTCTGTTATTCTGCGCCATCAAAAGTCCCGGTTTGACTTGAACGCCCTCGGAAACGCAAGGAGTAAGCAGGTATCCCCTACCCCTTATGGCTAGCTTAGATGTTTTCATTTGCCTGCATTTATTTTCAGAAATACTTCTGCGAATATACCTTTTGACTGTTGAAAGCAGTGTCTTTAACGCCATTTTGTTGTGTTTTTTTTTTCTTTAGAGATGGGCACAGATCTGCCTGGCCCAGTAACCATGGCAGGTGCTGTTGTGGGTGCAGGGCAGGTGAGAATGGGGGGCAACATGCCAGGACGAGGGGGTAAGAGAAGATCAACAGGGTAAGTAACCTGTTACTGTTTGAGCTCACTGGCAGTGATGGTGCCCTGACGTGTCTGTTCAACTGATTAGACGTCCATGATTTGGAATCGATGCGATGTAATTGTATTATATCGTGATTATTTCATTTCAAGGAAATCGATTGGCTCCGATGTTTCTGCTGGAAGGCTCAGCTGTCATACTGTATTGATCCTCCTTTTATTTCATATTTCTTAGATGTATGAATACTAGTCCTGAGAGTGCTTACAGTTCCAGTACCAAGCCAGATATCGACCATGCCATTGGTCTGTGTGACCCTCCGAGTCAAATCCCATGCTCCTGGGACTAATTTAATTTTAGGCTGTTCATCCAGTGATTTGGGCAGCATAAGGCAACCTTCCACTTTATTAAGCAACCTTAATCAGATCACGGTGCGCTGTAAATCTTATCAGTACCAGCAAGAGCTAAACATTTTATTTCGTTTAAACTGATCACGCAGGTGTCCTAAATATAAGCTATATAGTAATATTTTATTTCTGTTTGCTCTCCAAGATGAGGACGTGCAAGATTTGCATGTGTTTCTTTTGACTAATATAGAGATCCGATATTAGTTTTCTTCTCTTCCTGAGAAATGCCTACGTAGTAACTAGATGGCATGTGATAGCAATTGTGGTTCTGGGCAATAAAACAGATTTAAAGGCAAAGTTTGGACACAAGAAGAAAAGTTTGGATTTATTTTCTACTTTGGAACAATACTGGATTTTTTTTTTTCAAAACTATGAAATAACAAATGGCATTAGATAATTAATTAAAACCAATACAACCATGAAGGTCAGCTGTTCCAAAATAGTTCTTACAATAACAGTATTAAATTCAGTTAGGTTCTATTTATATAGTACAGTTAACGATGGTCATTGTCACAAAGCAGCTTTACATAATCCCAAAAATTCTGGAAATGAGTATTGAAAAAGTATGAGTAAATATGTATAAATCACAATTATCAGATTGTCCCTAATAAGCCTGCCAAGAACGACAGTGGCAAGGAAAAACTCCCTGAGATGGCAATAGGAAGAAACTTTGAGAGGAACCAGACTCAACAGGGAAACCCCTGGTTGATGACGAGTCATACTGAGTGTTAGATGATTGGAAGTTCAGAATTAACAGAAAAGATGCTTAAGTAAATATGGAGTCCAGAGTCGGGTACAAAACCGTTTGTGTCAGGTTCAACACTATATGACAGTATTGTCAAGTGCATTTGCAAAACCAATCAGGCACCATGATGAAACCTTCCCAAGAAAGCAAGACCAAAATGTACCTCATTGTAGTTCATTTAGTGTTACCAGTAATAAAAAAGGACCAATTAACAGCACGTCAGATTAGAGCCGTTATGAAGGCTTTACAGAGCATAAATAGCAGATACATCTCAATATCAACTGTTAAAAGGAAATGATTGCATATTTTGGATGCCTTCAGCGTTGTTTTACACTGTAGAAAGAAATAAAAATCAGGAAATATCATGGAATTATAGACGTGTCCAAACTTTTGACTGGTAGTGTATGCATTTATGTAATTATGTTGTATAATATATGATTAATATGTAAAAACATATTAGGATATACCTTTATTCCTCCGAAAGTGGAGAAATTTCTAATGTGAACGGGATCGGATACTTTAGTTTTTTTCTAACCATGAATGACCTCTGGTTTTATGGCAGATCCTGTTGGTGGCTTATCCAGCCACATGCATTTCTGTAAAAGATCGTACCAGAGAGATGATACACGGCAAAGACGTTAGCTCAGAAATGAGAGACATCTTGAGTCAGAAATATAAACAGACAAAGTATTTGTTTATACCCACATTAAAGTCACATTAAAGCACAGACTGCGTCATTCTGAAAATATGGTGGCTTCCTCACCAGCACAATTCGACTTTTGAATTGTGTTTCATTCTTTTTAATTTCTTTCAGTGAACATACAGTAAAATTCTTTTCGAACGTGGTGACATTCCACTTAATTTATGAGGGGTGTTCAAGTCAAGCAACTATTTGTCACGAAATTTCTCATAGACCAAAAGCTGATTGACCTTTACAGAAGACTTTAAAGCGCGGTAAAGTAATGAGATTCTTGCCTGCAGGAAAATATTTGAAATTTTAAAGAAGTCCGTACAATGGAATCGTTCACTTAAAGGAATTCCTGGGAGCCCCGCGTTTTCAGACGTGACGCAGACAGTCTGATTAAGGCTCTGGTGTATCGAGAAAACGTTTTACATTGATGGTATCTAAGCACAAGTAAAACGCCGGGATAAATGCGTTAGTGTAGCAAGGGCGTTATATAGAGAACTAAATGTAGTTTTTACTTTCATAACTGTGTTCTGTTACAATGCACAATCAAAAGTCCTGGTTTGACTTGAACACCAATCATATTAATGGTCATTGGTTTCAACCTGGAAATATTTGTAAAGTTTTCCATTTTCCAACATGGCAACAAAACATCTCAAGCACACAAATGTGTAGGTCCAAGGAGAGGGGTAAGAAACGGCAAGTAAATAAAAATTCATAAAGTGTGAAGTATCTTTTGAACTTTGACCCTTCAAGCACTTTGGGATTTCAAAATAGGGACATGACATTCTGTTAATTATGATAGACTTGGCCATGATAATGTTTCCAAAAGCATCTAATCAGTACAACTTTGCAAGACAAACATTTTTTTAAGTAGGAATGTAGGAATAGGAGTACAAGTGAACAGTAATGAGTTTAAATTGTACATTATGTGGCGCTTCTTTACTTTATTTTTGAGCTAGGCCAAGATCAATAAGGTTAAGGGACTGGTTAGTCACCATATTCTGAAAGTGATTTGTTTCTCATCTGGTCTTTATCAGAGTCCGTGACTGGTCACATAAAGCGTTACGGTGAAAAAAAAAAAGTCCTCATTTCAGAAAGGTCAAATTACTGCAACATGCAGATTAAACGTCTAAGGCGATTTGAAATGACTGGAATTGAGTTAAAAGCCGTCCAGCACTTGGACTGGAAAAGGAAAACAGTGTCTCATCTGTGGTGGTGTTTAAAAAACTTATAATCAGACTTGACTTAAACGCTTCATGAAGTTGCATTGTAAAAGATCATTAGTAGAAATGTTTAACAGTTAAAGAAACAGTATTTGTTCACACATAATGTAAAGAGAACTCGCTGGAATGGGACTAAACAGCTGCGTTGCCACGAGAAAACCACTTGTTAATGAGACTCGTCAGAAAGTGGCTTTCATTTGCTGGAGAGCAAAAAATTTGGAGTAACAAGAAAACATCATGTCGTCTGATGAGACCAGATTGACCCTGTTACAGAGTAGTGGGTGCATCCTGGTGAGAGGGGAACAACATATCTATCATGAATAGTGCTCACTGTATAAGTCTCTGGAGGTAGTGTTGTATTATAATCTAGTGTTGCTTCAGTTAGTTCGGTCTTATGTGGCAATAAAATGAAATCAGCTGATAATCTGGATATCAGGGTATCACATCAGTGGGTTGATTCTTCCCTGATGGCACGGGCATATTCTGGGAATTGAGTTCTGGGAGCATAATGAATCATTTTCACACATGAATTAGTCTTCACATTATGTGACATAATCAAAGCCAAAAGGTGGTCAACTTGTGTGCGATGTGATGGGACTTAGGAACTGGTCCCTTACTGGTTGGTTACATCAAGTTTGCTGGTGTATCAGATTATAGCTGTGATTTGCTCATCCTTATCATATGTTGCATGATTAATATTTTAATTTAACCCGGCTTATTGCATCTCTTTCATTAAAGAAAAATCAAGAATTAATCACGCTCCTTCCACTTATTTGTTTGCGCTTGATTTATCGGATTAATCAGTGCTTGGAAAATGACTCATACCTAATTTAATAGTTTGTAGGAAGCAGTCAATACTAGGCCTACGGTTTTTAAGCCAACACACACAGTAAGACGAGACGCGCTACAAGAGGCTAAGATTGTTGTTTTGCTGCGCAATATGGTGTTCAGAATGTCCCGTTCAATCAGAACAGTTGCTTTTATTCCTATTAATCTCATTAGCTTTGAAAACACACTCGTATCCATGCCGTTTCCATGGATAAACCGCTTCAGACGCCCACGTGCTGCCGTCGGTGACCATTTCATCAGTGGCATGCTGGTGGAGTTTATACTTCAGCAGCATGTCTATTGATCAGAGTAGAAAGTAGAGGTCTCATGATTTCACACACAAACCAGTTGACAGTCTGTGACATTTACCCTGATGATGATTATTATTATACGGTGCCTGGTAGAAAAACAAGCTCGACATTACAGAAAAAGAACAAAAAAACAACCCTACCTCTTATTGCCTTTTGACTGTTTGAAGGCCAACATCTCCAAAAGTGATAGAAGAGCAGAAAAGTATTTTTTAAATCCTGATATGTTAGTGCAGATGGGAAAAAAGACTTAAACAGCAAACATTCCTTTAAGTGTTATGTTTAATACATGACTCTCCGCAACATTTCAGAAAAGTCAGTTATATTTATAATGCTCATTTGTTCGATAAATAAATACACCAAAAAGGATACGCATATGGCTTTGAGGTTGGGAACCTCTGCTATAGCACAGCATCCAAATCCCACCTCTTTTTCCTTTAGAAACACCAGCTGAGGCACGATCTGGTCAAAGGTAGAACATTTTTCACACACTCATGTATGCAGAAATGTGCAAATAAAACTTCTTGTTTTTGCACGTTTCGAGACTTTTGGATTCAACACATTGCACTAAGTAGCCCTAGTATCACAGCGCCATCTACCAGACGTATGTAAAATAGCTTGATTAATGCGGGAAATGGGTGAGCAAAAAATATGCCTCGGTGAAAATACTTCTTGCGCCAATCTGGCCTGCACGTGCAGTTTCTACATCATTACCAGAGGCATGACTTCTGTTTCTAGCAGCCCCAGTAATACAAGCCTGATTTGTGATACAAAAAAAATCCCAAATCAAAATCTTATTAAAATAATGATAAATTGATAAAAATATACACAGATCAACCCAAATCATTAAGCCTGATATTGTTTAGGTTTTCCTTGTGCCACTGGGGTAACTCCACATGACCTATTTAAATAGTATGGTGTGTCTGGGGGGTATATTGTGGTGTGAGAGCGCTGTGGGTTGTGGGGTGGGGCGTCTGTGGATCGGACTTGTTTGTCCAGCATGACTCATATGTGCTCGATCGGCTTGAGATCTGGGGATTTTGGAGGCAGGTCAGCATCCTTGAACCCTTTGCCTGCTGGACCCTGTGCGTGGCACGCTATACTGCACTGGGTGTTCTGGCCAGCATTGACTTTTTAGTGTTCTAATGGCTTTTCTCTGGGATCGCACCAGATAGGCAGACTTTAATTAATGCAGGTTTTAATTAATGCAGCATTAATGAGTCTTTGGTGCCCAAGATCCTGTCACCAGTTTACTGGTATATAATTGATTAATGTGTTAATCAAATGTGGCGTTAATATTATGTCTAATATGTGTAAGTACAAATAGATATACATTTAAAGCATCTCATTTAATTGAGACCTTTAATTAAATTAATTGATTAATTTAATTGACCTTTAAACCTAAAATCTTTACAATTTTTATTACAAGGTGATTTCTATTTCTTTGTTGTCAGTGATCTTTGTAAACCTTTAATAAAAGACCGTTTTGTGGAAATGAAGACTGAATGTATTTTATCAGACTTTTGACAAATAATGATCAAATATTTTTACCTCATTTTATTTCTCTCCCTGCAGGATGGACTTTGATGACGAAGACGGCGAAGGGCCGAGCAAATTTTCAAGGTTACAATTACAACCGCGTATCTTCCTTAAACTTCACACTGCATTTTAATGACATTATTACACTAGTGGGTGATTTCATTTAGATTTGTTTCCATAATTGAGACACTTAGAAAGGATTTGTTTTTTTAGATTTTAGCATTTAGCATTAGCGTCACATACCATGAATCATGTCTTTATTATTTTACATACACTTTGTTAATCATGTTTTATTTAAGTTTTGTTCTCAGTGTGTTTCTCAGGCATGCTGCAGTTTGAGTTTGTGCCATTCTAAACCATTTAATCATGTTTTTTTTAATTTATTTATTTATTTTTTGTTTGCCTCAGTGTGTTGTTTCTTTCCAGTCCATGTTCTCTTTTTGGATGTGTATCCCTAATTCCCTGGAGTGGAGACACTGCCCTCTGCTGGTCAACTCTGTTCCTCTCTTAAAGTATCACTGCTATAAACCCATCACAGCAATGCAGCCTCGAGCAGTACCACAGCGGCTCAATCTGCACCGAATATTCGATAAGCCCTAAATTAACTAAAATTTGCCAGTAATAAAATTGCATTGAATTTTAATATCACAATAATTGCCTTGTCACAACAATCATGATTCTGTATTTAAGGAAAAAAACAAAAAACAAAACGTGAAATTCTTGTATCTGTCCTTATCAATCATATTTTGACTATATCGAATATAACATATATTTGAATATGTTATTATTTAAATATGATTGCTAATGTAAAATATATATATAAAAAAGCCGATCATTATGTGATTACCCAATCCAAGAAGAATATATGGTACTTTTTTAAATGCTTAAAAAATGGATGTGAAAAGTGCTTATGTAGATAATAAGTTCTTCTTAAGAACTAAGTAACATCATATTTGTCCATTTTAAAATACATTTTGCATCATGTATTTTAATACATCCTACCTTATCACATGAAATGGAGACATAGGCATTTTAAATTGATTTGGGTTTAAAATTTTTGTTATTGATTCATTTATGATGTCTTCAGTCCACTGTTTGTTGTATATGTACATGCATATATACATACAGTAGTGTGCAAAAGTCTCAAGCAAAGCCCTCATTTCTTCATATTTTGCTTCTAAAAAGCTAGACTTTCTAGTATAAAAAAAAAATAGAATTAAGGGATAGTTTTGTTTGTTAAGCCACAACAGTGACCCATAAATCTAAGGCATGAACCAGTGAGAAACAGGTGCAGATGATGACAGAGGATCAGGCCAGTGATACTGGTGATGCTGAATGCTGAGTCATTGGAACAGACGGGAGGGGAAATGAGGTTGCTGCCGATGTTGATACATAAACTACCAATTTTTGAATTTTATCTTTAGGCAGTTTGCAGGCCGTCAGAGCAAGACATTTGTTCCCATTTTTTTGGTGTTGGCTCAAGACTTTTGCACAGTACTGTATATATACACATGTTAAGATACTCATTAGTTTCAGTATTTTAAGCATCTGTTCCATGCAACCCTGTCAAATCCTTTCTTCTCTTCTTACATATTCCATTCTTTTTTCTGTTTGCAGGTATGATGATGATCAAATGCCCGCTGATAAAGAGCGTTATGCCAGGTAGGGCGATGTGGCACTGCTCGAATTCTGTCACTGAGACAGAGGCTCTTTTGTTGAGCCCAGCCGTTGCCTCTGTTCGGCAGGAAGTCGTGAAAATGAGCAAGTGTTCTAAGCGTGCATGTTTAAGACCACATTTATTAACATGAGCTCAAGCTGCGGAACTGTTCGAGCCATATTTCACACACCATGCTGAGAGTGCTTTTTAGTATTTGTACTTTTCTAAAATATTAATAATCATATTAATAAACGTAATGTCTATTTTCTGCTTTCAATCGAGCCAATCAAGTGCGAAAGATGAAAGTTCCTATTCTGTCTAACTAAAGCTAAAAGTCAGACTTTTTTTTTTCAGAGGCATAAAATCTACTTCACTTAAACATGATGGCTGTGAGACAAAAATATATATATTTTTATAGTAATGTAGCTCCATGTGGCGGCACGGTGGCATAGTGGTCAGATCTTCATGGTTGAGGGTTCGATTTCTGCCTTGGGCAGTGTATGCTACTGGGTAGTTTAGAATTCCCGGTAGTGTATGAGTGAGTGTGTGTCTGTGTGTTTGTGTGCCCTGCAATGGATTGAGCTAGTGAGTGAGTGAGCTAGTTTTGTCCATGTGAATTTTTAACGGTTTCATTCTTATTACCTTATTATGTGTTTTTTGTCTTTATGCAGCCAGGTCGCATCAAGCAGTCTCGCTTTGATGATTAATACTACTGATTGAGAACACCGCTTTCTCTTTCTGTATTGCCGTTCACTTTGAGGGATTTAAAAAAAAGACTGTGCACTCTTTAATAAACGTCTGAGCTGAACAGTGAGGGGGGATAAGAGTATTAATGAGTACTTGCTGACTGATTGTCCAATTTAACGTGGTGATTTTTGTCTTCACATTCTCAAAAAAGAGAAAATGGAGTGAAGTGCCGACTAGTGCCAAGACCCAAGACGTGCACAGCATTTCCAGGACCTTAGTACTGTTCGATGTTATTATAAACAGTGGGTCAGTACTTAGTTCCATGGTCTTAGACGCAGGTCTTTATTCACATAGAGCTTTTAACAGGGTACAGTATTTTGCCACAAGGCAGCTGTACAGAAACCCAGATGTAGATTTAAATCTTAAATGAGCAAGCCAAAGATGAAAAATGATGACATCTGTGATCATATGAAGAAGAAACCTTAAGAAGAAGCAGACAATAAAAGGAACTGATCCTCTGGGTGACACCGGATATTGAGTCTATAAATTACTGCAGTATCCAGTCTTAACCAAACGCTGCTAGCCTGTCTGGTCCGATCCCACAGAAGAGCTAATGGATCACAAATCGCTGAAAGAAAAGTCAGCGCTGGCTATCATACAAAGATATCATAACACTCTGTGCATCCCAGTTTGCAGTGTGTAGGGCTTAGCAGGCGGAGAGGTCAAGGTTGTTGATCCGGCCTCCACGTTCCTCAGATCTCAATCCGATCAAGCATCCATGGGAAATACCGGACAAGACAAGTCCATGATCCACGGAGGCCCCACCTTTCAACTTACAGCACTTAAATGACCTGCTGCTAACATCCTGGTGCCAGACACCACAGCACAATTTCAGATGTCTTGTGGAGTCATGCCCCAAGGGCTCAGAGCTGTTTTTGAACTAACTATGCAAGGGGAACCAGGCTTAATGTTTTTAATGTTATGGCTGATCAAAAAAAAAAGTTGATAATGTTCTCCATGTTAAACTAGTTAGCTTAAGGCTTGATGCTTGGTAATGATAGTTTTAGCTGTTCTTAACTGTCAAGCTGTCTTAGTCTGTTACTTTACTACTTTATAGCCACCAAACATGTGCAAGTTAATGGTACATTCAGAAAAACAGCGCAAACACTCACTCACTCATCATTTATATCGCTTAATCCTGTCTTCAGGGTCAGGGGGGCCTGTAGCCTATCCCAGGAGACTTAGGGCACAAGGCCAACAGGATGCCAATCCATCGCTGGGCACACACACATACTTGTTCACCCATACGGCCAATTTGGGAATGCCAATTAACCTAACCTGCATGCCTTTGGACTGTGGGAGGAAACCGGAGTACCTGGAGGAAACCCACCAAGCACATGGAGATCATGCAAACTTCATGTACACAGAGGCGGGAATCGAACCTGGCTGGGAATCGGACCCTGGAGGTGCTATGCGACAGTGCTAACCACTATACCACCGTGCCGCCTACAGCGCAAACAAACAAACAAAAAACAATATCTCATATCATATACACATACGTAGAGTTGTGCGCTGACTAAAACCCCGACTGCAAGAATAGCACAGGTTTCAAAAGCCAGTAATGGATCTATAATAGGCTCTTTGTAAGGAAACAATCATTTATGCTTAATGCTGCCCAAGTGATGCCACATTAAAGTAATTTATGTTTGCACTGCCTCTAAAGCCCTTATTTATATGTAGCTTAGTTTTGTCCTGTATTTGTGGTTGTTCGGTGCTGTATTGAAGACGAAATGAAGAAGAGTGCCAGGTCAGCCATGATACAATGCCTTTGGAACGAAGCCTTGCTCAAGGCTCTGACAGTGCCAGGCATCACTTCAGCAGCTCAGAGCCATATTCACTGAGCTGTATATTTCGGTCAGTTAACACTACATTCTATCTTTAGCTATAGGAGGATAAGGGATTTTTTTTTTTTAAATGTTACGAGGTTAGCACAAGGTAATGCTAACGTTTAATGATTGGACTGTATTTTACAAATCAGCTAAATAAAAAAAATAATATCAAATATATGTGCATGCATCCTCAATCATCCTCTAGCGTTGCCATGGCAACAAGCAACATACAGTATTGGTGTTTATTTTGGTTTCTGTCTTCGTTCAGTCTCCGTCCTGTCATTTCGTTGTTACGCCATTGATGTCACCTGTTTTCATGATCTTCCCTGCATTAGATTGTCTGACTATTATTTTTTTTTGTTTCCTTGTAATGTCTTGCATCACTTTCTGAGTTTTGTGTCTGGTAGAAATTCCTGAGTTTGATCTTTTCCTCCTTTGACCCTGTTTGGGTCTTCTTTGGCCCGTGCGAAGAATTGTTTAGGTGTAGAATGACATTCAGCGTACAGCTATTTTAGATTACAATGTTAATCTAAATGTTAAATGGGCCATTACAATGTTAAATGCAAACAATGTAAAATCAAATCTAATCGACTTGAGGACAGTTTGCCAGTCAGATTTAGATTTTTTTTTTTGTTGTAATTATAGTTTTTTTATGAAGTGATCATGCATGCATATAAAGCACTAGCTTTTTCCCTGTTCCTCTGTGCAGAGAGAACCACAGTGAGATTGAGCGACGCCGGCGGAACAAGATGACGCAGTACATCACCGAGCTGTCGGACATGGTGCCCACCTGCAGCGCGCTGGCCAGGAAACCCGACAAGCTCACCATCCTGCGTATGGCCGTGTCACACATGAAATCCATGAGAGGAACTGGCAACACGTCGACCGATGGAGCCTATAAACCCTCCTTCCTCACGGAACAGGTGGGCAGCATTACTTCATCAACTTCACAACTGCTGCAGGCTGCTGTTAGGAGTCACAGAGGAAGCGAGGATGTTTTCTGTGATTCTTAATTTTATACTATAATATTAATGTTTTTATAGACTCTGCATGTCCCAATCATCACACACTCCCCTTAAAAGACATTGTTAGGATTAGTAATAATGTATTGTATTAGCACAAGTGATAACATTTGACTGTGACGGATTGGCACCCCATCCAGGGTGTACCCCGCCTCATCTCCTGGGAAAGGATCCCGGCCTCCCCGTGACCCTGTATACAGGATAAGCGCTATATGCAATGAGTGAGTGATAATATTTGAAGTTGATCAAAATGCAACTTTCAGGGTACAGTAGAAAAATTGAAAGACTAGGAGAAAGGTCCACGAAAGAAAAAGATGCCCCCACACTGTTATTGATAGTGGAAGGAGTTCCTCATTAGGTTTCTCCAAAACATCATTAAAGGCTGTTAGTAGAATTTTCTTTTGAAATGTAATAATTGGCCATCATTTCAGGAAGACTTCACAGTAGGGTGATAAGAATCTTAGTCACATTTGAACGGTGCACACATTTTAAAGAATATCCCTGCCGTGGTGGCTCTCTGCCCACTGCATGAACAGTCAGCGTGTGGAATGCCTGATCCTTGAAAATCGAGGGGTAACTTGTAGTTACGAGTCACGAGTAAGAGACGCATCTGTCTCTGGGAACTGTTTTTCGTTAATGAGGAACAGAATCATTCACGAACACCACTTGTACATTACTTGGACTCATGAAAGCCATTTGCACATGTTCGGGCCATTAAAGGAGTTCCTGGGAGGCCAGACATGAAGCAGGCAGTCTGATCATCGCTTGCGTACTGACAAATGTATTTTTTGATGGTATCCAAGAAGTTGTGAAACCCTTGGATAAGTGCATTAGTTTAGCAGGAGATCATTTGGAGAAATAAAGAGAGATTTTACTCTCAGAACTACAGTATGTTTTGTTATCCTGCTAAATCAAAAGTCCTGGTTTGACTTGAGCGGCTCTCATAGTAAAACTGTATACACGCAAGTTGTTTTATTTCTTTTATTTTTCTTTGCTGAATAGTTTCAACGTGCCAAAACAAATCATAGCCGATTCCGACAGCCAAGATGTCTCTCTTCAGCATGATTGTACTCATCATACTCACATTTGTTTCTTCTGCATATGCTTTCATACAAAACATCTTGCAGGTGCAGTAAAACAGTGGCAGCTTGAGATTGCGTGAATGCAAGTGCTTTCTAATCGAAGCATAACCAGATAACCATCGCTGATGTTTACATTAGTCAAATACGTTAGGGACGTCATAGCATGCTAACGCTTCTCAGTCTATTCCGTAATGTCTGGTGCATTTTGTTCTGCAGGAGCTGAAGCACTTGATCCTGGAGGCGGCTGACGGCTTCCTGTTCGTGGTGGCGGCCGAGACGGGGCGTGTGATCTACGTGTCGGACTCGGTAACCCCCGTGTTGAACCAGCCGCAGTCCGAGTGGTTCGGCAGCACTCTGTACGAGCAGGTCCACCCTGATGACGTGGACAAACTCCGCGAGCAGCTCAGCACTTCCGAAAACTCCATGACGGGTACGGCATTTAAAAGTAACTTAAAACACATTTATTAAAGATAGATCCATAGGAGATATATTTTTTAAATGAACCGAGTTAGGACTGGCAAGCATATCAGACGTAAAAAAAAAAAAGCACAAATAAACAAGGGTTTTAAATTAAGGGGTTGATGCTAAGGTGCTAAAGATAGGATAAGGAAACTGCAATTACTGTAGGCCCATGAAAGTGCTTGTATTTTTCAGCAACAAAACTTAATCTTAACAATAATCTTCTGTATTATGTAACTACAGTAAAGTTAGTAGGAAAGGTATGCTGTTATAAAAGTGAGAAATGTAAGTATGGACCTGCTTATAGATTTTTCTAGTTTAAAATGTCAGGAATAAGTAGCTTTGACTTACAGTTTGCTCTGTGATTCCTTTGTTAATGCGCCCTACATTATAAAACTATAAAAGAATAAAACAATATGCATATTATAATACAAAGAAGTAAGTATATATGAAAAGGTCATATACTGAAGGTTGTTGAATCTTTTTATGGATGAAATCGCCATCGTCAACACTTTGTTCCCCCAGTAAACTTTCCGACATGGGTCGGATGTTGGTCCTTTCTGTGTTTCTCAATAACAAGCCATGACAAGCTACTGTATATTTGAGAAGGTAAACAGGGCTAGTGAGTGGACATTTTATTTTAAATGTTATGATATGAATGATAATTTCAACTTTGTGGATGCACAAACTACACGAGGGGCGTTCAAGTCAAACCGGGACTTTTGATTGTGTAGAACAACAGGCTACATGTATGGGTTGGGTTAAACCTACATTTATTTATCTGTATAATCCCCTGCTACCCAAATGCACTTATCCCAGCATTTCTCTAGTGCTTGTATACCATCAATATAGAAAGTTTTTCCAGTACACTGGAGCCCAGATTGAGCTGCCTGCTTCACACCTGAGACGCTGGCCTCCCAGGAACTCCTTTAATGGCCCAAACATCACTCTAAATCACTTAGACCAGGGGCAGGCAAGTTCTGTCCTAAGCTACGTTTACACTATCAGCTAAATGTGACCCAATTCAGGTTTTTTGCTTATATGGGACACATATCGGATATTTTCTATGTCCATGTAAACAGGAATCCGAGATCAGTTTCAGGCCTCCTTCATATGTGGAAATAAATCAGATATAAATCAGATATGTGCTAATGTGATCGTCGTGTAAACAGACAGACGGATTTTCTGAGGCATTGTCTTCTGTACGTCATTAAAACTGCGAC
The DNA here is from genome assembly GCA_011419295.1 of Clarias macrocephalus. Classification (NCBI taxonomy): domain Eukaryota; kingdom Metazoa; phylum Chordata; class Actinopteri; order Siluriformes; family Clariidae; genus Clarias; species Clarias macrocephalus. The sequence continues at coordinate 45,078 of JAAGKR010002040.1, read as the reverse complement.
TTCTTCGCGGTTTAATGACGTAACCAGGCACACCGAGGCGCTGCTCATCCCAAACAGATGCGCCAGCGTGCGGTAGCCCGCACCAGTTGCAAGCCACCAGAGCGCGACCCCGACACGTCTCGCACCCAGACATTCCTCTGAATGGTTGAGGACACAATAAATGAAGCATATGCGTAGGCTGCAATGATGCCCTTTTCCTCCTTCTCCGTTTCGCGAACTTTGCATATATCGCAGAGCTAGCATCAAAGAATATTTCGCCTTCGTCCATCTTGGCTAGTGTGTAGTGCAAGAACCTCCCTTGTATGCGCGATGTTTCAGACGGTATGACGAGTGTAAACACTTGAATCGGATATGGGTCATAGTTGAAAGAACGTGTAACCAGACGGTCAGAAAAATCAGATATAGGCAACAAATCAGAATTGGGCATCTAGACCTGCAGTGTAAATGGGGCTTTTGAGAGCCACAATCCTGCAGAATTCGGCTCCAACCTTAATCAAACACACCTGAACAAGCTAATCAAGGTCTTCAGGGCTACTAAAAGGCTACAAGGAGGTGAGTTCTTTTTTCTTTCAGGGTTGGAGCTGAAATCTGCAGAACCTCAGCTCTCTAGGACTGAACTTGGCTACCCCTGACGGGACTGTACAGGTGATGCGGCAGTAACTCCTAGTCAAGTTTTTGATCTTGAAGTTCGGTGAACGATTGTGTATACAGTTGTCACAGACAGATGGTTGCCTCTATAAAACGTTTGCAGCATTCAGATTTTTTTCATGTGACTAAGAGTCTTACCACCGTACTGTGTGGGAAATGCTCTGTAAATGTCCACCTTCATTCACAAGAGGTTTCATCTGGGGTTGACTTTAACACCCCTCATCATTCGAAATACCTATAAACTTTATTTCCTCCAACAAATATACAGTAGTTGAAGTTTGATGATACAGAACCGATCCAAATGCAAATGAAGGATGATGCTTTGTTGCAGGATGTATCAAACTAAATTTTATTACTAAGACGTCTGAGGAAAAGTAATTATCCATTGTGGCAGCTGTGCTCATGGTACGGTTCAGTCCGGGGTCTTTCGTTAATAATGATGTGTAAGAGCTTGGACTGGTTGGCTGCCGTATCAGTGAGGTAAATAATGCATTGCACAGTAATCTTTTCTCACATAGGCGTAATCATGCTTTATGAAATTGTTCATGTTATTTTCTAACATCTAGGTACCTTAGTGTGTTGTTTGAGAACGTAGCCTTGAGGATATTAGCAGGGGAGCAACATTCGCACACACTTCAGCGCCTGAAAGCATAGATTCAGACTGCTTCGAGAGTCATCCGTCTCATACAGGAAATCTCATATATTACGCATTTCCTCGCCAGAGGGCACTCTGAACACACATCTCGCATTTCTTTCTAATGCTTGCTTCCCACCTGCAGCATTCACCCTCGTGTTGCCATTTTAATGAATAGTTCAGCCAGCTAAAAAGCAAGATAAATTCAACTAAGCCTAACTCGCATTATGCAAATGAGATCATTCTTATTGATGCTAAAAATAAAAAAAATTTATTCACTACTATAATGTAGCAGATTTTTCTAATTTACTGCAACATGACCATTTGATCGCGCTCAAATCTGTTACCATGCTCATCAGTTATATGCATTATATTTCATATATCATTACAGCTTGCTGTAGGTTTGAGTGCAGTTTTGACTGGCAAAATAAGCATAAAGTAAAAGAAGTGCAACAAAAGACAAAGTGTATTTTAAATATATATTTTTTTCATTGACGGGAGAGGAGGCCGCTACATTACGTGTTGCAGGGAGATCCATTAAAAGGCACTTATGTAGTTTATTTGTGGGTGTGTTTAAGATGCTGTGAAATCAATAAAAGTGACTTTTAACTGTGTTCAAAAAAGTTTCCAGAAAATTTATTCTAAATTAATCTGATAAATGAGACAACTTTTGCATCGGGGTAATGTAGTCATTAATAGGGGTAGGGTTGCATTAAAATGTTTCCTAATGCTGAGCCTGTCCGCTCCTGTAGTTAATCTTGTTATCTGTTGCAGCTAAATAAATCTAAAGCATTGCACGGTTGCATAGTGAATTCTGTTTAAGCACTTTTTCTGCTATGTATTCGTTGTATTGTTTGCAATGCGACATCAGTTAGAACACTCAAACAGTCCATGTCCAGCATAATTCCATGAAGGATGATGGTGTAGGATGATTTCAGAGGAGGATTTGATTTAACATTTGTGGTGATGTTGCTATGCCAGTAAAATTGGCAAAAAAAAAAAAATATATATATATATACAAATGAAGAAGGTAAAGGTGCAAACCAAAGAGAAAAGTATTTGGCCAAACCTGCAGTGATATTGTATCCAAGTACGTATACTTCATTATAGAGTTTGTCTCCCTTTTGCAGCTATGACAGCGTCCATTCTTCTTGGAAGGCTGACCCCAGATTTTGAAATGTTTCTGTGTGAATTCAAGATTGTGCTGAATTTGTCAGTCATTGTCCTGAGGTCATAGGGCTCTGTGCGGCCCAGTCAAGTTCTTCCACTCCAATCTCCAAATCCAAACTCTCATCTTTATAGTACTTGCTTTGTGCACTGGGGCGCAGTCGTGTTGGAATAGAAAAGGCCCTCCCCAAAACTGTTGGCACAAAGTTGGAAGCATAGTATTGTCTAAGATGTCCTTGTATGCTGAAGCATTAATATTGCTCTTCACCGGGGATAAGGGGCCGGACTGAAATGAATAATTAACAGGTTTTCTAAATACATTTGTTCATATAGTGTAGTTTAAATGCAACACATGACGCATTGTTCCTTTGTACATGCAGGTCAGTTTAGTTTAACATCTGTTCAAACTAATGTCAGAAACCGGTTATATCAAAAACAGTATGAACAGCCTAACAAACAAACTCAGATTTGGTCTGTAAACTGGATATGAGCCACTTTTACCTGCAGGGTGAGCAACCAGGCTTTTTCCATGGTTATATATTTAATTAGTGTTATTTATATATGATATCATATATTGCCTGATGTTAACCATTAATCGTATGCATTATGCATGAAGAAGCATAAGTTTTTGTAGGCATTGAAAAAGTAGGCCTTATAGACAGTGTGTAAATGTGTAAACTCTCATAACGCCCAAGTCATAGTTATGAATATCAGACAGTACAACATAATCCCAAAATTGTGTACAAGCAATCATGTCACACTCATACGTGACATAATAAATGCATGCAGTTAATCTGTGCCTGTATAAATTTCTTTTGGAGTGTGGAATGTAAGTTGTAAAAGTTACCGCTAAATCAAAATCATTTATGTGTACTATTATAGTTTTTCTGCCGTGACATATAAGTGTTTATATGTGTTTAGCTAGTAGTTATAAAAAAAGCCTCTTGGCTGTGAAAGCCATTCCAGATAAGTTTACTTCAACTGGAAAGAACTGTGTAGTTGACAGGAACACTAATTTCATTTAAAGTTGGACATTTACGTAAGCATTTTTCCATCACTGAAGTCAGCATGTGGTAAAAGCCAATTTTTTTTTATGTCCTCTGTGTTCTATGGTCATCTTTAATTATATTTGATGGTGATTCTGTTTATTTTTTCGCCCAAAGTTGTCGGTGTAAATCCGTAAGGTTAGACATGGAGACGAATGCCCCCGAAACATGGGTAGAAACATGGGATCATTACCCACGATCATTAAGAAACTAAAGGGTAGCTGTAACTTAGATTATCCTGACTCGTAGGAGAACTCTGCCTGATTATAGTCTCTTGTGAGTTGATGAGGCTGTTATTTGACACCGCTGGAGGGCTGCATCTCTTCTGAGACAACACAGTACTCGTGCTAAGGTCTGTTTAAAGCAGCCAAAGTTCAAGGGTAATGCAGTTTCTGTCCAATTTTGTGATTAGGTGTTGTGCAAGTAGTTATCAAAAATACACTGATCAGCTATAACATTAACACCACATAATATTAACACTGATTATCAATGATGTACCAGTAAACTGGTGACGGGATCATGCGCACCAAAGGTCTGGTCGGATCCCTCAGAAAAGCGAATGTATGACAAATTACTGAAAAAAGTTCATTCTGGCTATGACAGAAAGGTATCAGAACATCCAGTGCACCACAGTTTGCCATGTGTGAGGCTTAACAGGCAAATTCCTCAGATCTCAATCTGATCAAGGATCTACGGGATGTGCTGGACAAAAGTCTGGTCCATGGTGGCCCTACCTTACAGCTTACAGCACTTAAAGGATCTGCTGCAAACCTCCTGGTGCCAGACACCGCGGCACAACTTCAGAGGTCTTGTGGAGTCATGCCTGAGGGGTCAGAGCTGTCGGATGTTGCTTTTGCTGAATTTCCAGAAACAGCACAGCTAGTCTTGGCATTCTGTAAGCTTAATAAGGAGGCAGTTGATCCATTATGGCTGCAAACATGGCCATATGATATGAATAAGAACTGCTATAAATGTTGCCACGGGTTTCATAGTGATGTTTATAATTTTTATATTTATACTGCTTTATGCGTCTTGGTAGTGATGTGTGTCGGTCTTCACCCTCTTCGCTTAATAGGAGAGGGAGCTGGAACTAGCAAGGGGGAAAATGTAGTTAAATCCAAAATAAGAAAAGAATACGATGACATTATGCATCACAATGTCCGTTTCATTACGTTGTCCAGCCTGAGTACGCTTGTAATAAACGGAACCGTGTAGTGTCAGATTGTACAGAGAAAGACGCCTGGATCCATTCCGTCACTGTCAACTCTCATTTTTGGCACATTACACACGGTTTTGAATCGCTGCATCGTATCATAAATATTGAGATTAATTTCCGGCTATGAAACTATCTCTAAAACCATCCATCATCACTCCCAGACAGAGAGGTAAATTTCACAAACATCCCAGCCGAAGTGCGCTATATTAGATGATGGACATTGAAGAATTTCCTTTCATGTCTAGGGGAAAAAATATCTTCCTTCCTTCCATCTTTCTAATGTTCTTGTAGCTGGTCCAGCTAAAATATTGAAAAGCTCCTGATGAGGTTTTGATAAGCTCATATTTTTCAATGATAAAGCAAGCAGCGAAGAGATTTTTCTCTCCTTCCTTTCCCCTGCTAATGTGCCTTTCAAAGGTGAAGTGTTATGTATTGGTCTTGCATGCATAATTGAATTGCGCAATCTGCTGGTTAACGCTTGATTTTGTCTGGAGTGAGAAATGATGGTGGAGCGTTCGGTGGAGACTCAGCGATCATCAATCAGGCCAAACATCAGCACCTGGTGATGTAACGCACCTCATGTTCATTCCTGGGTGCTGAGCGTGGTGCAGGAAGCCTGATTACAACACAGCAACATTTTCGACATTCTAAATGTAATTGGTGTAAAATCATAATAATAGTAATAATAATGATCAAATCTTAAACTGATGTGCACATTATAATGTTGTTATTTATAATCCAATTTGCTTATGCAATTGTTTTGTTGAATTATGATATAATTAAATAACTTCCAATTTTCCACAAGGATTGTGTAAATGTTAGACCTAAAAAATCTATTAGGTTTTAAAACTGAGTTCATGCCTTAAATTGTTTCATATTTAATCAGATTGATGATCTTATTTTATGTAAACAATTGCAGAAAAAGAGAAATGATTGTTCATTTTATACTACAGTAATTAGTCACAGAGAATATGCCAGCGTTTTACCTACAGACTGGCTTTACTTTTTTTTAAATGATCATGAGAAAGAGGAATCGAGACTTATGAAGATAACAAAGAAGCTGACCGAACTGGTTTGTATCACCTAGGAGGACGTTCTTTCAGCTCAAGGTGGCAAATTATGCGAGTGTGTGTGCATGGTGTCTTGCAGTGGACTGGTGTCCGGTCCACGTTTTGTTCCTGTCCTGTCCAAGGTCTGGTCTGAAAAGCTGATGGCCCAAGGTCAAATGCAAGACGAAGCAAGGTTGAGGTTTAATTCACAATAACAGTACACAAACTTTTCGCAAAGACACAACAGTGACAAAACAGACAAAATAATCAAGCGCCGAAGCAAAACGTGTACAGGTAATAAGCCAATGACAGGGTTGTGGGATAGAACAAAAACAAACATGAATGTATTGTCCCTGTTACCATGGGAACCACACAGTAACCGCTAAACCCAATACAATACATCGTCAATGTCAGTATTGTGCCGAGAATGAGGTTTCCATCCAAGAATTATGCTCTCACTGGTGGTCCTGTGATTCCTGCGGTTCTTTTCTATCCATGAATGGGTTGCACAGTAGTGATATCATACTTTCATTTGCAGTCATTTGCAAATCATTTTATCATTTGCAAATAAGTTGGCTCTTAGAGTCAGGACATGAGAGCATTTTCGGTAGATGTAAGCTATTAGGATATTCCATTTTTCAGGATAAGTGGAAATTAATCTTCTTAATGATGCACAGACACAGCAGGGAAAAATAACATTAATGAAGGGACGCTTACTCTATTTGTAGTGCTTTGCTGATTTTGCAATTATTTCAATAGAGTTTTAGAAAATGCAGTGGACGTTAATGTTGTTTTGTTAATTTGAAGGTAGGAGAAGACTCCCTGAAACAGCCAATTTCAGCCATAATTAGGCGAAGACGAACAATCACCCATTTTTGAATATATTGGAAATGTTGTGTTTGGGAGAAGAAAGAGTCGGCTCGTATCGGTGAGGTGAACCAAATGTCAGGTGGTACTGTATATGTGACATCCTGTCTAGTGCTCATACAGGAAGACACTTTTGGCCCGAAGGGCGTAATGGCCTTTTCTGGAAGGTGAACAAGGTTTACGATGTTTGTGTTATTGCCAGGAAATGAGGAAGAGGCAGGTAATAAGTGCAGACATATTTTTTATTAAACTGTGGTTAAATTAGGACCGAGTAATAGTGAGATATGGATGTCACTGAATAAAATAAAAAAAGGAAAATAAACAGATGCAGGATAAAACCTGTGGTAAACACCAAGGTGATAGCAAACTCAACACAAAACACATGTGAACGATTGTCAAGATACTATAAAGCAGGAAACAGAGGACACCAAATGCCCAATATTACTCCCACAGAACATCAAAGCCCATGTGGCATGGGGTGCTTAGAGACAACCCTGCATGTAAATCACTTTTTCTTCTACTACCTGACTGAAATCGTGTTATGAAGCCTTACTAAACCTTTAAAAAAAAAAAAACATTGCCATTATTGTAATAATTTCAAAAACTGCAATTGGTTGTAGGCAGAATTCCCATCTTGCATCCTCTTGATCATGTGGATTTTTTCTAACTATTGTAATTACAGACGTGCTTTGATGTTTTGGTCGGCGATACCACACTTTTCCCCAAAATCATTTCCCAAACTAATTTGATAACAAAAAGAACCTCCATTCATGCCAATTTCGGGTCGGCTCGAAGCAAATATTAGTTTGGTGATAAAAAGAAATATTTTTGCTTATTTTGCCCCTTGAATGACCCCATTATGCTTCGCTGTTTCCCAGCCTTTTATCTGGTGAGTCCTGCTTAAATATTTACCCTGGATATCTTTAATGGCATGGGATGTTTGCTGTTTGTTGCTTCGCACCTTTCTGGGGAAATAGAGATCAATTTGTCCATGGAACTGAACGACAAAGGCAGGGGGAGGGAATGTAGGCCGAGTGTTCGCCATGATGTAGTTGTCTGATCGAATTAGTGTGGCTATTAGGGGAGATTTATCACAATTAAGTGTTTTGCTTGGTCTTTTTCCTGATGCCATAATCCGGGCCAATCTGGCAACCATTTGAGAAATCGTGACGATAACATGGTCAGAGCCCACAACCAGAGGAGCTGAACCGGTCACGGGTCAAAAGAGGTCACAAATTTCATCTGTGTTTTTCTCTGTTTTTCCCCCGTCTTTCCCTGCCAGGATCTTCACTCCAATATAAACTTCACCTACTGTGCCTCTTTGCTGGGAACGGTGGAAGCTGCTTGGACCCACGCTGCACCATAAAACAACAAATGACCGTGTTTAGCACTCGTGCTGCTTACTCATTCTACTCCAAACAGACACGGGTCACAAATGACGTTCAGACAAATTTACCGTAACCGCCATCATTGTGTGCGTGTGCTTTGTTTTTAAAAAGTGTGTGAATGAGAAAACTTGTAAATGACTAAAAGCTCCTATTGTTTATCAAAGGCTATTCAAGTTAGACAAACTACACAATAGCAGTTTGTTTACGCTCATGTCTCATTCATTCAAAGAATTGATCTCGAAATCGAAACCACGTGGTTTCTTTTACAACGACCCACACAACCTCTATTCTGCCGCCGCTCATTTCCAGATATTTATCTCTTGTCTCTGTTCTCCTAAAATAACACATTTCTGTCTAACCTGGATGGAGGTTATCTCTAGAGCATCCTGTGATGAGCTTGTTTTATGATAAGCACATATTTTAATGCCATTTGAACTCCAGCGCAAGTTCCCATCTGACTGCTGTAAGTTGTTAAAGTTTCCACATAACCGGGCTTAAGAGGTCAGAGCTATTGGACAGGTTACACGTGGCGTGTCAGAAGTTCTGGGCAGCAGATTTTATGGAAAATTCCCTTTAAGCTGTGAGTGTTTTAGCAGCGTTGTACTGAAAATGTGGCTGTGTTTCAACTTTGTTCGGAATGCACGCTTATCCTCACCACCTCCACCACGTTTGTGTATATGGTGTCTAAAATGTAATTCCTGCACACTCAGTTTTTTGAGGTTGGGGAATTGATAGTTATCATTAAGACGTTTAATACTTCAGTTTTAAGACGTGTTCTGTCCGTGATATGGAGAAATTAATAGTGGGGGCAAAGCAACTTGCTGAAAGATAAAATATTGTATTTTCAGTTCTGTTATAAAAAAATATGGCAAGGTGTAAGGTTTCTAAGAGGGTTTGGCCACGCTTTTATTATTAGTATTATTCCTATTTTGTAATAATCTGTATTTTTTTGGATTCATTCATTCATTCATTGCTAACATTTCCTCCTGGTCAGGTTTACAGATTACCTGGAGCCTATCCTGGGCCCATGGGTTATTATATTGGTTTTTAGTTAGGGCCTGGGGGGCTCAGTGCACCTGCACAGTGACGCTTGACATAAGTACTTTTTCTTGTAAATTTCTTTGAAAAACCTATTTATCTTGTGAGCTGTAACTGCAGAGCGCTGTATCTTTTCCCGAAGTCTGCAGTGGTAGCTCATTTCGTGTTAGTGACTCAAGGGTCGAGAAACAAATTCCTGCCAGAATGAATGCACAGTACATCATTTGTGAATCAATATCAATGATTAATGCCCGATTTTTGAAAATCTGAAAGTGTCCATATGAAGAAATCTGGTCATGCAACTTTAAGGGTGACAAAACATAAATCCCAGAAAATGCCCAACCTTTAGAATCACCTCAAAAACTACTGGTCAGCGGTGCTAACTTTACCACGTGCACCTGCTGGTAGAATTACAGCTGGATCCCGTCCAGTTTCCCTCTCCGCCCTGCACTGGAGTGGAGGATGCCATCCTACATTTGCTGCGTGAGGCTTATTTTTCGTTTGGATGTGGAAGGCTGTTCGGTAACGACACCTAGCCTACTCTGCTAGAGAATAAGCTCTTGGACATGCAGGTGGATGCTCCACTTGTGTCCTGATTTTGGACTACCTTTGAGCTGCTCTGGAGACACCGTTCTGAGCAGTACTGAAGTACTATCTGGTGGAATTTGCTGAATTTCTTGGAGGAGTTTGCTTTCGTGGGCTGTGGGAGATGAACACAGCGGTGTAGTGAACACAGTTGTGGAGTTAAAACATCTAAAGCTCAACTTTACAAAGGAAGCAGAAGACCCTAGTGACTTCTACCACCATCAAAGCGAACAGGTATGGAGGGGGTGGAGGACTAAGTTTCTGGGTGTATGTATTAACAGAAGAACTGACCAGGAGTAGGACACCATCTTGAAAAAGAAATGGCATGTATTTTACCATTCGGTTGAGGCGAGTGTTGTCTTTGATTGTGTGGTGTGCTGAGACAGCAGGGTGAAGTCATCCGATGCCAATAGAGACTGAATAAGCAGACTGAGAAGGCTGTTTCAGTTCTGGGAGTTGAGCTTGAGATTCTGGTGGATTTGTCGGAATAATGGATCATGAAAAATCTTGTCAGCATCACAGACAATCCTTTCCTCTCTCTGCATGCAGCAGTAGACGTGCAGCAAAAGACTTATTGTTCCTAGGTGCACGAGATCTTTCTTCTTGCCGCCATTACACTCACCAACTCCTCCCCTTTCTGTTGGGGGTAGCACTCAGAATCTTTTACCAATACATTGTCTCAAATCAATTACCTTTATGTTCAAACTGACATGCAGTAATTTAATATGTGCAACATGTGAATTATTACATGCCCTGTGTGCAGTATTCTCACTCCATTCTTCTTTATGGAACAAAGCCATGCTGATGGTAGAAGAATTCCCCCAGGGAAGATTTATCTTATTTGAAGCATCACTTTTTTTTTTTTTGCTTCTTCTTTTTTTTTTTTTGCAAGCTCAACTGTTGTAAAAATAGACATCATGTTCTCTATTCTGTTATGATGTAGAAAAACATCTCTCATGCACTGGTGCAAATTAAAACTTTCATTAAGTTCATGAGAGGGAAAAAAAAAACCTGGTGATTAAATTACCGTTTATTAAAATGCAGCTATAATAACATGAGTAGCGTAAACTGAATGTAGGTGAATATAACTACAAAAGAAAAAAAAAAGTATGATGTGTCATCAGCCTGTGTTTCGTTTCTTAATTATTAGGCTAAGAATAATATTCCAGTGCAAAAATGTTGAAAATCCCGTATGTAAATAATCAGAAATGAACCGGAGCACACGCACATTACTATTTATTGTTACTAGAGGTATATATTGAAGCAATTAGCTGTGAATGTGCCTATTTTTAAACTTTATTTACCTCTGTTATTTGTGGAAGAATGCGAATAGCTGAGGCATTCTCAGAGGATTTGCCGTCATCACTTTAGTTTGGAAAGACTGTCGGGGGGTGCGATCTGTTCCAGAGGATTTCTAACGGCTGTCAGCTGCTTGTTTTTTAGTCAACTTCTATTTTTACCAGGTTTTCTGTAATTTGTTTATGGAAATGGCTTTAGCATTAGATCATTGATGCTCTCCTGTCCGGCAGCTATGACTTTCTTGCTGAATAATAAAAGTTCATGAATCAACTAATGCTGTGTTTGACTGGCAGTCGTCATGTATTAGCTGTACCAAAAGGCAAACACAATCAGGGAGTTACTTTAGTGCAAAGCCTCCAGTATAGAACTCAAAAACAGAAGATGCATCAGTCGCTATTGTCATAGCAGAGAAGTCATTCTGATCTAGTACTTCCTGATTGTTCGATTGTGTGTTTTTGTGTTGCAGGGCGCATCCTAGACCTGAAGACAGGGACGGTGAAGAAGGAAGGACAGCAGTCCTCAATGAGGATGTGCATGGGCTCTAGACGCTCCTTTATCTGCAGAATGAGGTATAAAATTCAAAGCTGGAAGCTTCTTTAATAGAAACGGTCATACCAACTTTTAGAGCCACTTTCGTTGGACCTTTGGGTCACCATCAAAACAATTTTCAGAACCATCATCATGGAAACTTTCATATCTACTTTGATTAGGATTTAGAGAGTCACTTTTATTGGAAATTTCAGAACCACTTCCTTATTTAGTAACTTTCAGGTCTACTTTCTTAGCAACGTCATAGTAACTTTCAGAACCATTTTCTCAGGGAATTTTAGGCCCACTTTGAGAACTTTGAGAATTTCCATAAAAAAAGGAAACCCTTTACAACTACGTTCATAAGAACTTTGACACCTGCCTTCAAAAGAATTTTAGGAACACTCTCATGATTTCACCCACCGGGATGAGTCTTAGTCATGGCTTTCAGGCCGTAAAAGTAAGTCTCCTATACTCTCGTACACACTGGCTTATCAAGGGGGTCATAAACTTTAAAAGGAACTACACAATGTGCTACTGGGTGAGACTGCCATTTTTGAAGTACAGTAGTTTGGACAGTACAGTATGAAATACAGGAGACCCCATAATGCAGGTGAGTTTGGACACACTTATTAGGATGCTTATTTATAACACCTCAACATACTGTAAAACCTTGTTCACATTGAAAAGCTAGTAGCTGAAAATCCTAGGCCTCTTTGTAATTTACAGATATTATAGTGTTACTTTTTGTTGAAAATAAACTGGTCTGGTTCAGGTTCAGCAACGTTATGTGCCCAAAAATGAGGTCATCTGACTACTTGAATATACTGAATGACCTAGTTTTCCCCCTCATCAGTTGATTTTTTTTTTTTTTTGTTCCCTGCTGGCACGGGCATCTTTCAAGATGATGATGCCAGGAATCATTGGGCTCAAATTGTGAAAGAGTGGTTCAGAGAGCATCTTTTTCACAGATGGATTGGCCACCACAGAGTCCAGACCGTAATCTTTGGGATGTGCTGGAGAAGACTTTACATGGCGAACTGATTCTTCCATCATCAATCTGGACGGAAATAAATGTTGTGACATTGCATAAGCTTATTGAAACATGCAGTGGCGTTTGTTTGCTGTAATGAAAGCAAAAGGCAGTCGAATGAAATATTAGTGTTTGTGACGTGTTTTTTTGGGGGGAGGGGGTTAAGAAGTGTGTTTCACTCTTTTATGTTTCTTCACACAACACTGACTATTCAAGTGCATTCATTCATGCTTGAAAAAATATATATACTGTATATTCTGATGGAAAACATGGATTGACCCACTCATGGATGTCTGTGTGTCAAATGTTCTATGAGCAGTTTGAAAAGATATAAATGGATGGGTTCATATATTGGAAGAAGCACGCTATCCCTCATAGCGACAACATTAGCCTTTTTACATGATAAACGATGAAAAATAAATAAACATAAAATTCAATAAATAAACATATTTATCACCATACATTTGACACTGCTTGATTTTATATTGTTTTCAGGGCTAACAAAATGTACCAAATGTAGTTTAAATGCTCCACAAGGATAAGCCTAGACCATTTTCATGTTTGCTTCCTTTAAACCTTATTTGAACCTTCATGTTGTTCACAAGATGAGTTCAACCGAACCAGTTCTACACATAATTTAGCCATGACCTAGCAGTGTGTCGGTGATTATCCCCAAAAATATGTCCCAAAACAACCCTGCGTTTTGTCACGAGACGATACAGAGCCCCAGAAAAATTCCTGTACTTCCCACAAAATAATAAAAAGGTATTTACTGATTGCGAGACCTCTTTGAATAATGACTAGCTTTCCGTTCTTGTCTACAAAGCCACGTTGTTTGGGCCGTGTTTGAAATTAGGCATCGTCTCTGTTTATGTTGCCTGCGTGTTTTTACATACTTGAGCGTGAACTAATAACCGTCAGGGACGTCATCCAGGAATGTGCATGCGTTTCAAATTTTATATTTGTGTCCGTGTTTCCAAATTGGAACAGCGTGTCCGGGTTGCGATGGAATGTGGCACTGATGAGAAGCATACGTCCGTAACAATATTCCGGCTCGTGCCTGTAGACTACAGAGCTGTAAAGACCAGAAGTGATTATGTAATGTTAAGCCTTGCTGCATTTAGGCTTCATGACTGGAGAGGGAAAAAGATAGGAATCTGTTTGTTCGAGATTTGTACCTCAGGACTGCTGAATAACTTGTTTGGCTGTTATGATGAGAGGAAACGGTTCCATTACCTTGATTGCCATTGGATTTCCATTGGATTGGAAGCCCCATGTTTCTGGTTTGAATTATCCCTGACTGGCGTAAAAAATATCCACCAATACTTCAGGGACCTCATTCTGATGTGTGAGAACTTAGCAAAGACAAGTGAGATAAGTGTGATTCGGTTTTAACAGGATGTGTTTTAATAATAGATGTCTAGCAAGATGTTGTTTCTTGCATTGCAGTGGTTCACATTAAATCATTCCTTATTGGGTATCATGACTTGTTGTTTGCTAGAGAATAGCAATGAAATTCAATTTTTTTTCCCTGCTTATTTTTGTGACATATGTAGTGTATATTTTAACACTAGAATTTTGGACCAAATTTTGGTCAAAGTTACATCACCATTGACTTTTCAAAAGACAGATAAAAAGCTTTTTTATCTCAGCCACTGTGTTACTTATTTTATAACGACATTCTAAATGCTGACAATGGTGGAGATTTTGCAGAATAGTCATTCTCAACAGTATTCTTCCCATGTCTTCTTATCGTTTTACATGGAGAGGTTGGAGAATCTAATTATTCCTGGGGTATCTCTTGGATTTCATCCACATCCTAATCTGACAGTGTTTGGCCTTCTTTCAAGTTAGCTTTGCTTAAACAAATGCAAACATGTGATGCTCAAATTTTGATAAGTTAAGCGTAAAAGATGTTTACAGGCATTAAAATTTTTCGTTCTCACACTTCAACCGTAACTTCACAGCTACTGTCAAGTGAAGTGAATAACATTATCTCATTACAGTGGCACCCTGTCAAGAGGTGAGATATATAAAATTATGCAGCAAGTAAACAGGTCAGGTTTAAAAGTTGATGTGTTGGAGGCAGAAAAATGGGAAGAAAAAATTCGCGACAAATTGTAATGACCAGGTGGAGGACCAGGGACCCTCACCTTCATTTGGGGATACGCTACTGTAGGTAGTAACCTACTAGGATGCTAGTTACCATGCTCTTGTGGGGGCAGGGGTATTATTCTTGCACTCTCATATGGATCATAGCGACACTGGCGAATCCACTTGAATCTGAAGTGGAAGTGGATAGAATGTGCTTTCCTCCAAGTGGATTACGCTACTCCCTACCTTTACATGATAGCATTTGCTCTCCCTTGATGCAGAAGTGAACTAAAGATGGATGGAATTTGGCTACAACTGACCCTCCTAACCTCCTTAAAAAAAACCCACATTTTAAGGTGTTGACTTGGTCTCTCAATCTCAATCTAACTGAGAATCTGTGGAATGTTCTGGAAAAACAAGGCAAATCCACTGAGGCCCAACCTCACACTACACCTTCCGAGGTCTTGTGCAGTCCATTCTCTGACAGGTCAAAGTTGTTTTGGTCGAAACGAGAAAGACTTACACAATATTAGGCAGGTGGTCTTAATGTTGTTGCTGACTGAAGTTCAAATTTAGGGCCATTTAAAGCTGTTCTCACAATATAGCAATGGCTAATGTTCTAGACGGTATGTTGCAGCATTACGATTTCCCGAAGAAGCCCAAACATCTTCCAGCATGACAGAGCTCCTGTGCATACACAGTATAAGCCCATGAAGACAAGATTTGTCAAAGTCGATTTGGAAGAGTTCAAGTGGCTTGTATAGAGCTTTGACCTCAACCCCACTGAACACCTTTGGAATATACTGGAATGCTGACTTATTGCTCCTCACTTGATGTTGCTGACTGACCTTATTAATACTCCTGCGGTTGAATGGGCCCAGATCTCCACAGCCATATGGAGGTCCTTCCTAGAAGATTGAGGTTAATAAAGCAGCAAACTCAGTGTTGATGTACAGTTTTATATTCACCCATACATTTGATTTGCAAATATATATTTTTTGTGCATCACATATTGTTTCATTACATTAAAGTGCTCTGTGATGGACTGGCATCTAGTCCCCAAGGTGGGCTCCAGGTCCTGTGAGACACTAACTTGGATAAGGCAGTTACTGAAACTGAGTGAATGAATGTATTTTATTAGCTGATAAATAAAGGTCTTACTCCAGAGTGGAAGCTTAGTGGTGGTAGGATTTAAACTTGCCAAGTCAAGTCAAGTAGGCTTTTATTGTCAGTTCAGTACACAGTGAAACGAAACAACGTTCCTCCAGGACCAAGATGTTACATACAACATGAATTTAACAGCATAAATTAACAAAAATGAACAGAAAAACTAACTAGCTAACTTGGAGACCTAATTAGCTGGTTAGCTGGGACACGACAGATTTACATTTAAAGTTAAACAGAGAACTGTCTACGTTTTTTTTTTTTTATACAAAAGATGTCCTTTAGCATGCAGGATTCTCTTAAATGAACCCACATTGCCTCCATAGATTCCTCCATCCACACATCCATACATCCAACCAAACCTAAGCTATAATCAGTTACAGTATTTCACTCAGTGTTGTTGATGTTTGATGAATAGCTTTTTCATGCTTAAACATTGAAAGAGAATGAAATATATTATGGGCTAAATCTAAAGAATGAATTCCAGCATTTCTTAAAATGTCTTTATGTTTATTATTATGATTTCAGGTGTGGCAGCGCTCCTCTGGATCACATCTCTCTCAACCGTCTTTCAAGCATGAGGAAGAGATACAGGCAAGAATACATACACACACATTCTTTGCCTATGCCAATCCTTTTCTCCAACTTTGCATTTGCTATAATAATTTATAATATATTAATTACAAAATTTTGAGGACTAATTAAATGTAGCCAATTTCTTATAACATTAGGTGTTTCACTAAAACACAAGATCAGCATTTAAACGATACAAAATAACTTCAATAACTTCAATAATGCATTTTACAGTTCTCCTAATTTTAGAAATTTCACAATCTCCTTAGTTGTTTTCTTTTCCTAATGCAGTCCAATAATTTGACCCTTCTGAAACAGAGCAAGTTTTTTTTCCCCCATGACCTCAGAATATATCTTCCTACATGGTTGTTTAAGAAATTTGAAGCTACTCACTGCATCAGTTAGGGTTAAATAACTTGTTGCTAGCTGAACCGTATTAATCACCACAGTAATTGTCCAATGGAAGGCTCTCTCTCTATATATATATATTTTTGTCCCGGCAGTGTTTCATCAGCATTGTAATCCAACTAGAAAACATTTTTAAGCAGTATGAAAAAATTAGCTCGGAATAGTTTAAAGAAAAAAAAAAGGAAACATGTAGCTTTTGTGCCAAACTCACTGTGCAGTATTTCTTTTTATAATAAATGTGTTTTCCTTGCCATCATTAATACAGCCCACAAGGAAGCAAGCTATCCTTTTTTTTCTCTCTTTCTTTTTTGCTTTGTTGATGCGAAATTTAATCCACTGCTCGTGTTCCATCTTTTATAAATTTGCCCTTTTGACTCCTCGTGATTAACCCTCATCTTTCAAACACATTCCTGACAGAACCCTGACTCGAGGAGACACATGTTTGCAGCCCAAAAAGATTTTGGAATGCGGTTCAATCAAAGCCAAAGATCTTAGCCCTAGATTTCCCTGACACAAATTAACACCAGCACCAGTGCAAAGCTGCGTTTGTCCAAGAGAGCTTAAATTCATAATCAGGAAGCTTTTAAAGTGAACCTGGATGTAAACTGAATTTCATGTATATAAACATACTGGTAGATTAGTGTACATCGAGTCTGTCAATTATTCAGCCTGATCAAAATGTCTGTCTGAATCATATACTGTATGTTTTATTTGCCATAATGCATAACTCTTTGAGCAGAGAAATGAGCCTAATTAATACAAATTAAGCTATGTAAAAGGCACCAGGTGTCTTAGATTTTTTTTTTTTTGTGGTGTTAGATTTCTTCAGAAAATGGCCACAGAACCTGGGTATGAGAGTTGAAGGGTTTCATTGAACCTTCATGTATATAGATCTTCCCACTTCTGGCTCATTAACCAGCTGTAGCATTGTTTCAGGGTCTGACTTTACCCAGGTAGTGTGGTGCACAAGGTTACGTATAGTACAAGAGATAATGCATATAAAAACATAGCAACAGTTTTTCCCATGCAACCTGCAGGTGGCGTAATAGTTAGCACTGTAGCCTCACACCTCCAGGGTCGTGTGTTCGATTCTGGCTTCTAGTCTGCATGCATGGATGTTCTCCCCATGCTTAGTGGGTTTCCTCCACATACTCCAGTTTCCTCCCACAGTTCATTGACGTGCAGAGTAGGCTAATTGGCACTTCCAAATTGCCCAAAGTGTGTGTTTGTGTGTCTATGTGTGTGTCCCCTATGATGGATTGGCTCCCTGTCCAGGACGAACCCTGTCTTATAAATGAATTAATTAAAAATGCCTGGCCGGAAAAGATTTGCTACTTAAACATTTTGGACTGTTTTTATCTTAAATTATGTTGTGCTGACAAGCTCATTCAATGTCACGACATTTATTTCTGTCCAAAGGTGCATTAATTTTAGTCCGAGATCTTGTATTGATGAAGAACTCAATTCAGAACCACACTATTACAATCTGAGCCTGATGAATCTTGGCATTGTCATCCTGGAATATGGCCATAACCTCATCATTCAGTTCATTTAAGGTAGTCAGTTGACCTCATTTTATTGCCACATAACATTGCTGAGTCTAGACCCGACCAATTAAAATAACCACAGATTATAACACTACATCCACAGGCTTGTACAGTGAGCACTATGCATGATGGGTGCATGACTTAATGTGCTTCCGTTCTTACTATGATGTATATATCGCTCTGGAATAGGTCCCATTTGGACTTATCAGACCATATGAGCTTTTTCCCAGGCTCTAAATCCCAAAAGTCCGATTAGCCTTTTCTTATAGCCACAGATGTCTAATCTCAATAATGTGAGTTCTTGTCACATTGTGTATGGAAATGCTCTTTCTTTAACTATTGAACATAGCTGTGATTTCTACTGTAGATTTTATGTAATGCAGCTTCAAGTGTCATGGTCATTGTAATCATGGTCACATTTCTTCCACATAGTTAATAGTTCAGCACTGTCCACCCAGGCTTAAATAATGAGCACTGAGGACTCCTCACTTGTTTTTTTTTTTTTTGTGCTTAATGCAGACCAATAATTTGAGCCTTCTGAACCACAGTAACATCTTTTCCAGAATCAAGGGAATACTTTTTTTTTTTAATGATTGTTTAAAAACAACAGAAGTTACTCACTGTTAGTTATCAGTTAGGGTTCGAATATTCGCTGAAAGATATTCATCACTGGAGTAGTTTTTTGGTGAACAACTTGGCATAGGTTTTATGCTGGATGCCCTTCCTGACACAACCATCCCATTTTATCCGGGCTTGTGACTGACACTGCATCCAGTAGTTGGGCATTGGGTGAGAATTGAACATGGGCCTTCTGCTGAGCCACCAATACCCCATGTATTAATCACTGGACTAATTATCCAATTGAAGAGTCTGAAGTATTTGCATATTTAAATACAAAAATACATTTTTTCTTACTTTCTTTTTTCCTTTTTTTTATCCAGCCAGTGTATAATATTCTGCAATATTATAGCATGAAATTAATTGAGATTATAAAGTGTTGGTGTAATACTCCTGAATATCCTAAATAAGTATTATTTTTCTCTCTTTCTGCATCCTCTCACAACTCCAGCCTCTCAAAAAGACCTTTAGCTCTTATTTCCTTTCATTTACCTATATGTTTTCTTTATCTTCATACACTGGATTGAATTGTGTATTTTCTGTACTCTGAGAGTTTTTTTTATATATTTTTTTAGCGAGTCTAATTTCTTTTGCTACAGTTAAGGTCTTGTTTTTTTCTAGTGTGCAACAATGATATAAGAATTGTAAAAACCCAGAGGCAGAGCAAAGCAATACCATGGTATTGAAAACTGTTTAACAAAATACTATATTTAATAATATGAATACTTGTTTAAGTGCATTTAAACAAATTCAGTTATTAATGATATGCATATGATATCAGCATATGAGCAGATCACCTCAAAGATTGCCTGCTATAGATACTCTTATTTCAGCTGCATTATGGGAAAGAATAATCCTTTTATAATGCGTATGGTGTCTCACAATGCTGTAACACGCGTTTCTCTTTATGTGCCTCATTTTTAGGAATGGACTCGGGCCGTCTAAAGAAGGCGAAGCTCAGTATTCAGTGGTGCACTGCACTGGCTATATCAAGGCCTGGCCCCCTGCAGGTATTTATAATAAATACAGACTGCAATATCTGTTCCCTATTTATGAGATAACCCACTGGTAATGTGTGTGTCTGTGTGCGCACTTTCCACTATATACAAAGTCTGCTGATGTCATAAATAAGCAACTAGAGTTTTTGTGCCCAGTGGCTCTATACTGAAGTTGAATGCAAGTTTAATAAACGTATAAGTGTATACATTAAAAAAAATATGCATTCAGTGTTCCAGTGGATGACTCTGGATTCTTTAATGTCAAACCGAAAAAAATGATGGTCAGTGCAAAACACCCATACTCAAACACAAATGCAGAGGAAATAGTTTATGTAGAAATCAGTGTTGCCAGATTGTATTTAAAGTAAGTCCTCTACATACGAACGAGTTCTGTTCCAAGAGCTTGTTCGTAAGTCGAATTTGTCCGCAAGTCCAACAAACCTTATCTAGGTACTAGGATACGAACACAATTGGCTATGAACAGTATAAAACTAGCGTGTTCCATGATCTTGTCCTTGTTCTTTAGGATGGTGCCGATGGCTGAACGATTAATGTTTAAAAGAACGAGCAATGTCTGCCATCTTTTCACCTCGATTATTTTTACTTCCAAATGATCCATCATTATTGCTTGCCGTTTCTTAGCAGTACCAGTTATATTACCGCTGCTTTTACTCTTGCTTCCGCACATCCTAGGACGCACGCTGCAATCACGTGACGATGTATCCCGGACATGTGATCTAACTTCCGCAGCTACCGCATGTCTTCGAAAGTTTGTAACTTGATCTGTAGGGGACTTACTGTACTTCTTTCAATTTGATGATGGTTTAAAACATCATAAACTGTGCCATTATATCCGTACTATTGGTTATTTCCAGAACAGTCAAATTAACATTATTCTAATTTTAAGACTGACAGTCTGGCAATGAATTTTAAATGAGGGCAAGGTTTAATTGTATTTTAACCTTCAGAAAACCTTCACTATC
Source organism: Clarias macrocephalus (assembly GCA_011419295.1). NCBI lineage: Eukaryota > Metazoa > Chordata > Actinopteri > Siluriformes > Clariidae > Clarias > Clarias macrocephalus. The sequence continues at coordinate 24,195 of JAAGKR010002040.1, read as the reverse complement.
TATCAAAATATGTACGGAGTGAACTTGAAATATTCATTTAAACGCACCATCTGCCTTGGAATATTCCAAATTCATTGAATCCATCGTTCATTTTGTAAGCATATCTTTATTATTAAATTGTTGTATTTTCCCTTCTCTGCCTATATAACTCACATCGGGTTTTCACAGAGACTGCCCACTCTTCATTAATATTTATAAGCACCCTCCTCCACCAGTTCATTAATATTCATTATTATACAAGGCTGTTGAATTTTCAAATCTGACTGGTCAGACGGCATAGATTCATTTTCCATAACAGCAGCTCTGACAGTAGTGCCAACTGGAAGAAAAATCATAGCTTTATATCAGTGCATGTGTTCGAATAGGCTATTGTTTCTATAGTAACGGCGAATTCACTGTAGTTTGTATGCTGGAAGCTCCATATCAACCTGATAATAAATACATGAGCCTAATAAAAAACACAAACTTAATGATGACCACACAAAACCTAGGCAAAGCCACATAATCTAATACTTTGCATATAACAATTATATTAAACACACGCTCCTAATGCTTAATATAAACTGCTAATCCGGTAATAAAATTATGAGCCTAATAATACCTAAAACATGTGAGCTTTTATTATAAAAACCCATAAACCTAACAATGGGCATGCAACTCTAATAATAAACATACAAACTAAATAATTCGCACACAACCTAAATTATAAACGCATAATCCACATAATTAACACACAACCCTAAAAATAAGTAACATGCAAGCAAGCAAGCAATTTTATTGATATAGCACATTTTATACACAACGGCAATTCAAAGTGCTTTACATAATGCATTTACAAAGTTTTAAAGAGAAAATAATCAAAATACGTTTACATTTATCAATCATCATATATATATATATATATATATATATATATATATATATATATATATATATATATATTTTTTTTTTTTTTTTAAGGTCACGTGTGGTTGTACAAGCATTTCACTGCATATTACATATTATACTGTGTATGAGACAAAAGTTTAGGCACCCCTCTATAAATAACAGATTTTGGTGATTTTTTTTATTGAATAGATGTTAACTCTCCTGGAAATTGAAAAAAATGCACAATATTTTCAAACATTGGTGCATAGTTACTTTTTGTGTCAAATTGAACAAAGATAAAATATTAAAACATTATTGTGGCAATGTGCAAAGGTTTGGGCACCCTACATAATCAGTACTTAGTAACGCCTCCTCTGGCAGATATCACAGCTTGTAGACGCTTTTTATAGCTAAACCTCGTTCAATTCTTGTACGTGGGATTTTCTTCCATTCGTCCTTGCGAAAGGCTTCTAGTTCTGTAATATTATTTGTTCGTCTCGCATGCACAGCTCTTTTAAGATCTACCCACAAATTTTCAATGATGTTTAAATCAGGGGACTGTGATGGCCGTTCCAAAACCTTCAGCTTGTGTCTTTTGAGGTTTTCCATAGTGGATTTCGAGGAATGTTTAGGATCATTGTCCTGTTGTAGAAGTCGTCCTTTTTTCAGCTTTTTTTTTTATTTTTATTTTACATTGCTTCCAGAATGTGCTGGTATTTACTGGAATCCATTCTTCCCTCCACCTGTGCAATGTTTCTGTGCCACTGGCTGCAACACAACCCCAAAGCATGATAGCTCCGCCCCCATGTTTAATAGTTGGCCAGGTGATCTTTTCATGAAATGCTGCTCCTTTATTTCTCCAAACATGCCTTTGCTGATTGTGGCCAAAGAGTCCTATTTTAACTTCATCAGTCCACAGCACTTGTTTCCAAAACCCATCAGGCTTCTGTAAATGGTCTGTTGCAGACTTCTGACGTTGGATTTTATGCAGGTTTTCTTCTGCTGACTCTTCCATGAAGGTCCTGTGGAACGGTGCACCAAATTCAAAGCAGTCAAATGGGGGTTTCGATTTGTCTTTCTGACCAGCACACGAGCAGTTTTCTCTGAGAGTTTTCTTGGTCTTCCAGACCTCATCTTGACCTCCACAGTTCCCCTGAACTGCCATCTCTTAATGACATTTCTCACTGTGGAAACTGCAAGCTGACGACGCTTTGCTATCTTCTTGTAGCTTCTCCTGCATTGTGGGCATCAATAACTTTCATTTTCAGAGTCTTACACAGCTGCTTAGAGGAACACATGGTTGTTGAATGTCCGCAAGTGTGTGCACAAGGTTTGAAGAGTCAAAGTATTTGTAAAGCTTTGAAATTGGCACTTACTAATGACAGCTGTTGCCATGCATCAGATCTAATGAGCTGATTAAGGTCTGAAAACTTGGAAAAAGAATCTGAGACTCTGGACCTCTTAGGGTGCCCAAACTTTTGCACAATGCCATAATAATGTTTTTATTTTTTGTTGAATTTATGGCATAAGAAGTAACTATGCATCAATGTTTGCTGAAAATATTTTTTTCTATTTCCAAGAGAGACGGTGTTAACAATAAAAAAAAAAATCACCAAAATCAGTTATTTATCAAGGGGTGCTGTATGCATGCATATTATATATATATATTTGGTGTTGTGGTAAGTGCTAACTCTTGAGTCGCACCTCGGTCTTGTTCAGCCGTCTCACACAGTTCCGGGAGCTTTGATCCTGAAATGCTTTGGTTCCTCAGTAGCTTATTTTCCTGAACAGCAATACACAATTCCCATGAGCTGTTTTCTATGTTATTACTCAGTCATATTAGAATATTAGACCAACAAACAAACTCAGTGTCCTGAAATTTTAACCAGGTTAGAAATATCAATTAAAAGCAGCAACGCGAAATTTCAGAATTACCTCCCGCAGTTTGGACAGTTTCTGGGTGTTCGCAGGAGGCTTCAGGTTTTCAGCGTAAGAGGGACCGTCTTCTCCTGTCGGTCCCCCGTTCCTCATGTTCAGAGAGCCCACAATATCCCAGGAAACAGCCCTCATGAGGGGCGGAAAAGCACCGATGGTCTTGATCTCAGCTGTGCACGGAGCCTGCTGCATGGTTGGTCGTGGTACCGGCTTGGCAACTCCAGTTGCTGGAATCTGACTGTCTGGTTTCTGGACCACTGGAGGTGGAGTTGGCTTTTTTCCCCTGTCTGTGGAGACGCATGTCACTGAGCTATCCTTCGGGGACATGGTGAGCTCCTTGGCTGGCGCGGAGACGGTGTGGCGAGGGGTCAGGGTGCCAGAGGACACCTTACGTTTCTCAGGTGGTTTCCATTCTACAAGCTTCTTCAGAGTCTACACGCAGAGGGGAACAAGGCCGAGTTTGGTTTAAGAGAAAACATGTCCTGGTCCATTTTAAGACAAATACCCCTTACATATTACACGTATGGCTTAGACGTTTAGATATGACTTTTTAATAAGGTAAGATTCTTGATGTGCCAGATCGGAAGAACCATTGCTTCCAATGTAAAGTTACATCTTGAACGTCAGATGCATCTCCATGTAATCCCTTGAAGATTAGCTGTTAAATGGCTCAACAGCTAAATAACATTTGCTAATTTGCATTCACAGTTACATAAACATGCATGATGAGAAGCTAGACTGACCTCCTGCTCGGGTTTATTTGCTTCCCCATGGTCAGACGCTGTAGGCACCTCCAACCTCTGCCCACACAAACCATCAGTGATGATACAGCAATACGAAAAAATGATTTCTTGAAATGAAGTGATGTAATAAATTCATGACAACCAACCTGACTTGGAGACGGGCTTGAAGGAGGATTTGTTAAAACTTCTGCGGATGAAGGTATTTAAAAAAATTATAAAAAAAAATTAATCTGTGGCACAATATATTCAATATGTCAATTTTTTATTTTTTCTTCTTCTAATAGCTAGTTGTAGTGAACAGCGTGTGTAACCTATTTGTGGTGGTGCAGAGGTGGAGCTGCTTCTGGAGGGGACAGGAGAGGAGCCTGGAGTCGGGTTGGGTGACAGAGCTGAAACGGAATGCTGAGTTGGATTGAATTGGCATGCACAAGTGATTCTTTTAAGCTCTACTCCTTGCCTTTAAAATTTTAACTAGTTTATGAGAATTTCTGAGAAATCTGAGAGTGGAGCTGAGCTGGATGATCTCATCAAATCAAAGTAAATTTGATACATTTTCTTTTTAGAGAGAGATCGAGGCTAGTAAGTGAACAGTGGTTCCAGCTGTTATAATCAGAGGTGGAAGGTGACTAAATACATGTATTAACGTACTTAAGTACACATTTCAGGCATCTGTACATGAGTAGTTTTATTAGCGGATACTTCGAAGAAAAGACTTTAGAATCCCAGAGAATCTGAACTTTTACTCATGTACAGGATTTGTGCACTTTGCCCACCTCTGGCTATAATACAAGTGACAACGTGTAAGACGTGCTGTACTATAACAGGACACCCTTCAGGATGTGCGGTTACTGGGAAAATAATCAACTTTAGAGTGGCAGTAGTTTAGGGTTTAGGATTTGCACGTTGCTTCATCGCACCACTTTACTTCTGATTATTTTCCTACATCAGCGTGCACTGCATGTCGCCCAGCCGTAGCGTAACGTTATGGATTGCTTTGACGTCGATAAGGCTGGTTGTGTGTGGGCGTTACCGTTACCTGTAGGAGAGTCCGTGAGGCTGCACGTAGAACGACGTCCCCTACGGGTCAGGAAACGATCACTCACTTTCTTCGCCTCCTCCAGCAGCTCCAGGTTCTTCTGCCGGTCCTCCTCGGACAGCTGCATCTCCGGGAGCATATCTTTTACCAGGTCGATCACGTGACCATCATTATCTGTCCCACACACAGAAACAGGGATACATGCAGTATCTGGATCACCTTTTTCTTGGAGCTTTATGCCAAAAGAAACTAAATCAGAACATGCTCATCTCAGGCTCTTGAATTTGTTTTCCCAAAATAGCCTCACAACTGGACTCTGTTTCCTACTTCTATAATGACCAAATATAGGCAATTACAAGGGCCTGTTCCAAAGCTGTACATGCTGGGGTTCTAACTGAATTTGAAAAAAAAAAAAAAAAAAAAAAAACATGTTCTGGGAGGGAGATCCAGTTTCTGTATCCAGACTGTAAGTTGCAAGAAATAAAACAACATATTTAAGTGATAAACTCGGGGATTAAGCTTGAGTAACGTACCTACTGTAGTGATCGGCCCAGAGGAGCTGGCATTCCTTGAAAGCCGCGGTCTCGGGCTGTGTGGTCTGAGACGAATAAACATAAATATATATATTACAGCTGCAAGTTAGGTGGAAGAAAGTGTCTTTAACGGCGTCCAGCTTGAGTAGTAAATCAAACAAACCTGGCTTTCTCCACAGGCCGTGGGTCCTGCTTGCTGACTTGCCTCGGCAGGACGATTGCAGGAGGCAACAGGGTTACATTCACTAGTTTGGATTCGACCGGCATAACCTGAAAAGCATAACAAAAAAAAAAAACAAAAAAAACACTTAATCTAATGAACTCTGATCAACAATACGTCGAATTGTTGAATCAGAAGCAAAGCCGCCGTTTCTGTAGAAACAAGTCTAAAGTAGACACAGTCTAAAGTGACATCTTCAGGTTCCAGCTCAGTTTGTAATTCACTGACACAGATTAGTGGAATCAGTTGTGTTGGAGCAGAAGAATCACACAACAACAGTGTTGGACACTGGCCCTTCCAGCACTGGAGTCGGAGAGCCCAGGTTTAAGGCTAAGCAGATAAAACAGATTGTAACTTGATAGATTGTTGATTTTTAACATGTATAGAAGGAGTCTCTAATGTCAGCAAATTTGAACCGCAAATTTACAACAACAACAACAAAAAAACAAAAAACATTCTCTGCTTTTTGTCAATTTTTCATTTTTGTATTGGCTAAGGCTTAAACAAGCCATTGTGATTTCCCCCTAATGTGACCTCATATAAGAAGATAACCCTCTGCCCGCTGACTCTGTTCTCTGGCTCAGCAACAGCTCATTTACATAGACACTGAAACGGTGAGTTTGGAAAAGGAGTGAATCAGAGGGAAACTGAAGAATAAAAAAGGTTAATTTTTAGCTGGAGCATTAACACACACCCCTGGGGAGGCCTGATGTTGAACCTGTACTGACCTGTTAAGGAAATAGTAATGTATGATGCATTTAAGAGAGAGAACAAAAAAAATGGAGGGAAATGTATGTATAGATTCTAAAACACGAGCTGTAGGTTTTAACAGGTATTTACATGGTTTTTTTTTTTTTTTTACACGCATGCATAATATAATACAGTGAACATATTTTACAGAGAAGCATATGGCTGAAAATGAGAGTTTTGAGGAAAGTGCTTTGAAGTTTCCTTCATTGGATGAATCCTTAGACTAGGTTACCAGCTAAGTAACTACAATTCCGTTTTGGTGTTTAACCCAAATAAATAAAAAAAAACCCGGCTGTACGGGTCATCTAGAGGAAGTTCATACCACCACCTAACAATATTGTTTTAACCTTTATCAAAACTTCCACAGAAAAATGAAAACTTAAAATCCCATGAGACAAAACACACAAACCCAGAATGGTCTCATGGGAGAACCAACATTCTTTGATGAGAATGTTCAACACTGGCTTAACGGGGTCTTTCGTATTTTTAAACCCTGCGATGATTCATGATATCGAGCTCTCCATCACAACACGGCAGAATTACGCTCGGCCGTCTCTCGAACCCGCTATCGCACGGAGTGGAAAGCCACTTTTATTTGCTTCTGCCTTAAAATCAGAGATTAGATTTTAAGAGTTTAATATAGTCCCCGAGTGGAATCTTATCTGGATCCCGAACTTTATGAGCATCTGTGTGGGATGTTTCTTTTCTTTTAAGAATAACGCTGTGACTTTAATGAAACCGTGACACGGCAGTGTGTGTTTTCTGAAGGGGAACAGAACAGAAGATGAACCTGGGACACAGAGACAATATAGGAAACAAGATACTATGGTTAACATTTCAGTGTAATGATTTGCATGATGAAATGCAGATACAGTCTGGAGTAACAGAATGTGGCGAAAACACACAAGTGATGCAGATCATACAGTTGAAATTCATGCCAATACATTTACAATGCTGCTAATACTTTTTTTTTGTTTAATTATTTAAAAAATTAAATTTTTCTTTTCTCTTTTATATGAATGCCAAATCAGCTATACACTGCCATGCATGGTCACAATACATCAGATTTAAATTTAGACATATGTGCAAAACTCCATAAAAGGAAATGCGTGCAGAGAACCAAATAAATGATGACTGAACGCTCAAAGAGTGCTTTCTATGCAATGCTTAAAGTAAAATATATATACATTTACATATATTGTGATTATTTTGCGTGGCAATTGATGTATAACCACACTGTGTCCACAATCAATGTATTTTTTAATTTGTGTGTTTCCATTTGAGGTGGTAATGTGTTGCAGTTCCTCTATAATCCTACAGGGGGTGCATGCAAACCTTTTTACACACTGGCAGCACAGTGTCCTGTGTAGTAAGAAATTATTATTTAGAACACACACACACACTTAAAGCACCACAATGAACTGAAAAACTCCAATATATGAGCAAAAGGTAAGACTTTCACATTTGATGTAAGGGATTTGACAAAAGTGAAGCATTAACCATTAACCACACACCCATAAATAATAGAAACATAATTAGAAACACTGTAATGTGGGTCTTTCTGCCTTCAGTGTTGTCTTCAGTAAGTGAAAAGCATCTATGCTCTATTGGGGGACTGACTTGACCAGTGAATAATTTGCCATGGGTAGCTTTTACTGCATGTTTTGAGTCATTATCCATCTGGAATATGAAACGGCATCCTATCAGTTTTGCAGCACTTGGCTGAATCTGAGCAGAGAGTAAAGCCCTACACACTTTAAAATTGATCCTGCTACATTTATTAGCACTCAGGCCGTCAATAAACACCAGTGACCTGATTCCATTGGCGGTCATACATGGACAGAATTCCACTGGCCTCCACTTTAGTTGTCTTCCACAATCTTCCAGATCTTTTGCCTTTGCTGAGCTTGGCAGTTAATAATTCTAAATCGTCTCCCAATGTTTTGCCATCTCTCTGATCGTTTTTTTGCAGTCTAAAAGATGGCCTTTATCCTGTGTTCAGGGTCACAGGGGCCCTGGAGCCGATCCCAGGAGGCATAGGGCACGAGGCGGGATACACCCTGGACAGGGTGCCAATCCACACACACTCTGGGCAATTTGGGAACTCCAATTAGCCAATTAGTCTTTGGACTGTGGGAGGAAACCGAAGGAATCCCACCAAGCATGGGGAGAACATGCAAACTCCAGGCACATAGACGGGAATCGAACCCAGGACCTGGAGGTGCCAGGCGACAGTGCTAACCACTACACCACCATGGGTGAACAGCTACCAAATGCAACACTTCAGGCTTTTTAACTGCTTCATATAGTAATGAGGGAACAAGCCACACCTGGCCACGCAGCTGCTTTTTGTTCCATTATTTTTTAATCCCCCAACTGGGTGTGTGTGTGTGTGTGTGTGTGTGTGTGTGTGTGTGTGTGTGTGTAAATGTCTTAAATTCATGTATGGGTAATGCTGGTTCATTCTTCAAAGGGGTGTCATTACTTTTATTCTGATTAAGGCTTATTTACTCAAAAGTCACTGAACTGCACAAAATAACATGTGTCTAATTGAGGCTTCTGTGAAAATTTTCCAAAGATCTCCTTGTCCTGTTTAATTGAAAAAAAAAAAAAAAAAAAACATCTTTCAGCTTTTTCTCATCTAAGTACCTAATGACAGAAAAGGAAAACAGTTTTATTTAAAATCCAAAGGTCATAAATCATTGCAACTTATTAAAAAATTATTTAAAAAACCCCAAGCGAAATGAAGCTTGCAGATTATCCATGACTCATTTCCCTCCCATCAACTATGCAGCAGGAGATTTCAGCTCGACATTAGATTATACAAGAGGAACAGTCAATAAAATTGCCAATACAATATTGCGCAATATCTTGAGATGAACTTACAGAGGATGGGGAGCTGGAGGCGCTGTCGATCTCCTCAGGGGAATCTTCTTCCTCTTCTGGCAGGGTGGGCATGGTGGGGGGAGTCGGAGGGCGAGAGCGTGTGCGAGGGAAAAAGAAAGGAGTGTGGGACTCCGGTACGAGGACGGTATGAAGAGACCTCGGAGAAGCTGGTTCAGCTGGAGATTCTGCTTCTTCACATTCAGCAGAGATTCCGTTCTGCACCACAAGACATCATCACAACACACAGATATATAAAGCAAATGTTTAAAGGACACATTATATCCTCATTTGCACGCACACACACTCATTCACACACTACAGTCAATTTGGGAACGGCAATTACTCTAATCTGAATGGACTGTAGGAGGAAACCGGAGTTCCTGGAGGAAATCCACCGAGCACGAGGAGAACATGCACACATGGAGTTGAAAAACAACCCAGATCCAGCAATGTATCCTGAATTCTTGATTTTCTTTCTATTTCACCCTGTTTTCAAATTGTTTCAGTGTCTGTGGCTTGAAGAACCCTTTGAGGAAGAGCATTTTCCTGGCCAATCAGAACGCAGGGACTGGGAAAGTCCATGTTTGAGACCTCACCGAGCATTCCCAACCCATTTTAAGGCTTTTCCCGACACACAAGTCTGAAACAAAATAAGTGGTCAAATTTATGTAAGATATTTAGCAATTTAAACGTTAAAACAGCATAGCCTTATTTACGCGCTTCAGGTTGTAAACAAAATGAGCAACGAGCCGGAGGGAGGGTCTATTTATATACGAGGTCACAAAAGGGGAAAATTTGATTTGCTCGTATAAGCCATAGCCAATACAAAAATGAAATAAATAAAAAAAAATTTAAAAAACCCACACAGCATATTTGTGTTTGTTTACACATCAGCGACCTGGTACAATTTTGCATAATAGGTGCCCTTTAATCAGGATTAGAGATGCGTTAAAAGGCATCAAATACACTCAGCCTTCACGGTTTCCTTAAATCCCCAAGATCTCTCTGCATCTACCAGTGGAGCCTGAGAGGAAATGGGCTCCTCATGCAAAACTGATGCTGATCTGATACTGTACGTCATCACCCCCAGTACAGTACACGCAGTGACGAAAATAAAAATACCAAACAAGTATATACACAAAAGCAACAAACAGGCAGGCCATGGCTGACAGCCTTACAGATTCAATCTTCCTGATAAACAAGATCGCAGAAATCCCTAAACAAGCCGGAGTGCAGGAGTCCCAGCGCTTGAAGGCCGTGTTTATAAAGCCATAAACGTGCTTTAATCGTGTATCCCGGTTACACATAAAACAGCTCTCGCGAAGACATTTCTCGGAGAATGAAAGCCAAATTGGGAGACTACTCCGAACTCCCGCAGGAATGAATTCCTGAATCTCTTGCATCTATTTTCATTTCATCGAAGTGCTACAAAAGCTATCTTTGGGTTCCGGTTAATCCAAACAACACAAAAAATGGGAGACACTGTTTCTGTTTCGGTGTTCGTGGAGATGGAAAAATGTGGGGGAGAAAAGCGAGACCGTTTTATGGAAAGATATACACTTAAATCAACTTCTTATAGCAGAAATCATGCAGAGAGGGCAGAGGAAAAGGAACAGAGAGGATTCCCGCGCATTCGTGCCAGTGAAAATCCAGTCCATCACCCCTATGGCAATTCAAATCAAAATGTGACTTTCCCCCCCCCCGTCTGTCAGTTTTAGGATTTTGAATGAAAGAACCTGGAATGCACGCAGCTTTCTTTTTTTTTTTTTTTTAAAGTTTTTTGGTATTGTTCTCATCATGTCTGCTTCTTGTTATTTGCTGCAGAGTAGCACTGATCTACACCTTCCTGACCTTCCCTGTTCTGTATTAACTAGTCAGATGCCTTCGTTTTTCTTAATTACATCTGCTGAAACTTCTAAGCTGGTGAGCCTTAAAAGGAAGAAAAAGATCAGACGGTGATTATCGAATCAGAAACAGAAGAAAAAAAAAGTCCATGTGTGTGGCGCACCGGGCCGTTCAACACCGTCACCTTTCAAACAAAAAGACTGTAATGATCACAGGTCGTCTGGAGAGCAACCTCAGACTCACAATCCACTAGTTACGCCGATGCATTGAAACTAGCAGTTTAATAGACTGACGACGTACATTTTAGTTCATTTTCACGGCTTTCCAGTTTGTTAAAAAGGCGAATGGAATTAAACCGTCATCATTCAGGCCTTTTTTCAAAACCTTTTTCCTGAGTATCCAAGAAGTGATCTGTTTATGAAACAGCTTCCAATTGGATCCTTTTTTTTTTTTTTTTCCCCAGTACCAAACTGGCACCAGCAATAAATAATTGTACCTCGGCAGTTATCAGTAATGTTCATTGCCAATTGGTTATAACATCAAGTCTCACAAATTCTTGGAGCGAAAAGTTTTTTTTTTCATGGCTTTATTGGTTTATTAGATAATTAGTGCTTTCTTTTATTGGCGGCATGATGGTGTGGTGGGTTAGGACTGTCAACTTTCACCTCAGGGGTCCGGGTTCGATTCCCGTCTCGGGGTCTGTGTGCACGAAGTTTGCATGATCTCCCCGTGCTTGGCGAGTTTCCTCTGGGTTCTCCGGTTTCTTCGCACAGTCTAAAGACGTGCTGATTAGGATGACTGGCGTTACTTATATGTGCGTGTGAGTGTTGAGCAGAAGTCCGACCATGGTTGTAAAATAAGAATAAATACAACGGTCACCATTGGCATCCACAGTCCCGAGCTGGACTACAGAGTTTTTTTTTTATTAGCTATCTAATGATTCTTCATGCGTTTATCAGCTAATTAAGGGTTCTTCATGTTATGTTATCTATTTCGGTGTTCTTTATGGGTTTATAGCTGATTAAGGTTTCTGTTTCTTTCTGAGTTTATTGGCTAATTTTTCTTTATTATGTTTATTATCCAATTCATTTTTTTTTATTGGCTAATTATAGCATTTTTTTATGGTTTATTAGCTAGATAATGATTCCTCATGGGGTTATTAGTTAATTAGGGGTTCATTAAGAGTTTATTATATAATTAGTGGCTCTTTTCAGTTTTCTAGCCAATTACAGCTCATTTATGAATTTATTATTCTATTGAGAGTTTTTACAGGTTTCTTAGGTAATTGCTACTGTATATTGTACTCAAGTGTTCTACTTGTAGCCCAGAAAAAAATATACCGGATAAATATTCTACATTTCACTGTTCAGAAATACTCTATAAAAACTAATTTATTAATTTGCTGGGCACATTCTTGAGACTTTACGAGACTGACAGCTCCATGGTACCAAGATAGCATAATCCAATATGATACTTATGATTATTCTGGCCAATTAAAATGATGAAACATTAACTGGAAATATCATACAAAAAAATCTCTGGTGGCACGTTTGGTCAAGTTCTTTTAATGAAAAAAGCAACAAAAATGTTCCTTCTAGTTATATAACTAAAATGAAACCTCCAGACGACCGAGTCAATTTGTGTTAAAGAGTTAAAATGAATATGGATGGTTTTGAGACAAAAATTAATTTTGTGCACTTGCAGTGTAAACATGGAAAACTGCTTTAATCAGGTTGTGAGGTGCCTGATACAACATAGACGTCCTTACCTTTAATGTTCCAGCTGTTTCTGCAGCGTGTGCCTGACAGATGTGAACACTTCCAGCTTCATATACATCAGAGCTTTTTCTGGCCCCTGATTCTTGTGCGTTGAACGTCCACTTTGTTATTGAATCCTTTACGCTCCTGTTCGTCTCTGCTGGTTCTTCTTTACAATGTCCGCTTGTCTTCGATGCACATCCGCTTAAATGGAAGTCGAGTGTTTGGAAGGTTTGGGCACACTGCTCCGCATCTGGAGAGCACCTTTTCTCAGCGCACTCAAATTCTTCCCACTTGGTACTCTGCCCCGATTCTGAACTCCCAGAATTTGCTGATTCTTGGCTCCTTCCTGTGTCGCCCCGCTTATGATTGAAAGATCCGTTCTCCTTTAGCTTGAGGGTTTGATCATGACCGGTTTCTTCTAGTGAAACTCCACTGTTCTTCCTTTTGGCAGACTTTCTTAAAGCGTCGTCATCATCGCCTAGTTCCTCTGACCTGAAGCAGAACCAGGAGGAAAATACTGGCCTTTATAAATACCAAACAGACCTTACTAGAAGCAATTAATCATTGTGCATAATAACAGCAGAGAACGTATCCTGTTGTATTACCTAAGCAACAAAAATATGTCCCTGGTCTAGGTGACACATGGGTCTTTCATTCCAAACTAAAAGCACTCAGGTTTTTAGCAGGAACTCGTAGAGAGCCCCTAATAATTAATCGGAGCTTCGGTGGGTGACAGTGTAAACTCTGGTGTTTCTGCACAGTCTCACCTCTTTGCAAGGGGATTTTACATAAACACACACATACACGACTCAGACTGCAAGAACTGGGAGAATGTAAACACTGACCCGGCTCTATTCTCCCGTGAGTCATGGTGCGTTCGCTCCTCGCAGGCAGCGATCAGGGATGTTTCCGGTACAGGGCCGTGAGCAGCTGCAGCAGCTGATTCTCTCTCGCTGCAGTCGTGCACTGGTGCGTTTTGTTTGTTAACCAGTCCCACAGGAAGATGATCTAAAAAGACAGGAACCTTAAGGAACATCAAGATGAGCTCATTTCCCTGCAGACTAAAAGTTATCCCCCCCCCCACCCCCCATTTAAGATGTGTTAGAAAAAACAAAGCAGACTTTACACTGAAACAAGATGACACTTATTATGTGAGAATATGGGGATGATGATGATGGAGTGCAATACCTGAAGAAGAGGAGTCTGAGAGAACAGTGATTTCGCACTTTACCACCAGTTCAGACGAGTCTTTCAGAGTTTCTTTTCTATCATGTGCGTCCTGGGATATGCACTAAAAAAAATTAAAAAAAACCCAATAAGCCTCATCTGCATGTCAGCTTTGGACAGAGGAAGGAAACCAGAGTACCCAAAGGAAACCTGAACTGGTGTTTTATAATTGAAACTAACAAACTTGAATTTTGTGACTGGAGTTTGTGGTTATGCACTCTCATTAGCCTTACAACTGGTACTAGTTTCCATGTTAGCCTCTAACAAATCGAAAAGCACCTACAAAATTATAACTAGAAACTGCATTCAAATTAGCATTATGACTGGAACTGGTTGTTATGCTAGAATTAAGAGCTGGAACAAGTGATTATATTTGCGTTATTGCTAGAACAAGCACTCACCACACCATTATGACTAGAATTACCATGTAGATTAGTGTTTGGTTGGAATTGGAACTAGAGATTACCATTATCATGATCAGAATTAGCATTTAAATTAGCATTATGTCTGGAAATAGCAGTTAGCACTAACTTGGTTTAATGCCTGAAAAAAGTTTTCAAGGCACTGGTTTCCATATTAGCCTTTTATGAATGGAACTAGAAGTCACTATCATTATAACTGGGCCTAAAATTTAAATTAGCGTTATGACTGGGATTAGCAGTTATATTAGCGTTAATAGCTGGCTCAGCGACTATACTGGCATTATGACTGGGATGAACCATGATCATTATAACTAGAACTTCCATTTACATTAGCGGTATGACTGGAACTAGCATTCTCACTATTCCTATGACTGGAACTAGTGTCCGAATGCATTTACATTTAGTCCTAGAGTTGACTTTGGCATTATGATTGTTAGTATTAATTACCGTAACTAGACTTTATGGTAGCATCATGATTGGAAGTCATAAGAGGCGCTATTGATCATTAAATGAAGCATTTATAGTAAATTTTAAAGACTAGTTAAAGCTTCTATAGGAACTAGTCTCATGCTAGTCGTGTCTGATTAAAATAGACCCTGATATAGTGGCTCCCCAATGTTAGCTAAATTGCTAAAGAATTCAAATACTAATTAGTATATAGAACATAAGCTAACTTATAAGAAACCATTGCTAGATCCTGAGAGCAGCTTAAGAGGAAACATTAGGCAAGTTAATAACTGAGGCAGTAATAGTCAGCACATTGCTATTGTTAAGATTCTAGCTTGCTTCAAATAGTTGGGCATCTGGTTCAGAATAGAAGTCTGACATTATTTGAAAGTTACCCAAGGCGAACAAAGTCTTGTTTTGAGGTCATATCGACTAGGTGTACCTTTGAGCACTTCATTTTTTTTTTTTTAGCTATTTTAAAGAACATACTAAAACCAGAATTTGCCAAATCAAGTAGACAGCAATGTTCAGCTACAAAAGAAAACCTTTGGAGAAGACACTCGGTGCACTCAGGAAGGCCAGGAATGATACCCAATGGATCACAAGCCCTGCGGCTTCAACTACTGGCTGAACCTCTGCCACAGTCAGTGGAGAGTTGGATGATCTGACAGTGTCCACGCCACATACGAAGGGATGAATTGCCATCAGCCCAAGATCAACCAAGATTACACCCCTGTAATCTGCCCGAAATACCAGGTGGTGTTATGATAGAGTAAGGTTTTTTGACTTGGTCAGAAAAAAAGGCATTGCCAGTCTATGGCAGGGGACTGGATATTTTGCATATATTCAGCAAGCTGCTGAGAATAATTCTGTTTTTTTTTTTATTTTTTTTTTTTTTATGAAGATGTACAAGATATCATCCAGTATCATGGCTCCTCTTCTGTTTTTTAATTTCTAAAATGTCCACTAGTAATTTTTATTGTCCACAAATAAATTTAAATATAATACATTTTCCCTCTTTTCTTTCCCCATTTCCATTCAGGTACCAAATGGAGCAAGCGCATGTACTTGCAAGGAAAAGATGCTAAAAAGTGTCAGCGCTTTAGCCAGTCAGAATATCTCCACACCAGAAGTGGTGAAGACCTCTTAAAGTTTGCAAACTTCAGAGCCAACACAAATGAATAGAGAGGATTAATGAGGGAGATGCTTTAGCAAATGCTTTTGCTCTGATTGTACGAATCTCCTCACCCTATATAACTTCGTAATCTCAAAAAACACTGGCATGAACCAAGACAGCAGCAGCATCTCAAGTGTTTCCACTGGTGATTACATACTTAAGATGGTGGAGCACCTACTCTGGTTCCACCATCTTCAGCATTCTCTGTCTGGATTGCGAACTAAACACATAGATCAGCAAAAGCAGCATCAGCATTGGCCTGCCTAGCAAAAAGGCTTTGGGACAGCCCCATGATGACCAACACCAAGAAATGGAACAGAAACCCCGTACTCTTGGCCAAGAGAACATGTCTCGGAGGAACTTTGAGCAACACTTCGCTAGAACATGTTCAAAACAAACATCCTAGTACAGATGGGAATACCAAACATGTTTGCTTTGCTCATCCGAAGATGCTCGAGCTGGCTCAGCTATGTTGACTGTATGCAGTACCTCCCAATCCCCAAGGACATTTCGCATGGTTAGATCGCCACTGCCGCCAGACCCTCAGGAAGGCCTTGGCTTTGTAGCAAAGACATCTAAAAATCTGATCTGGGCCCGTATTCACAAAGCTTCTTAGAATTCTCTCAGAGAACTCCTATCTTAGCTTAAAAAGTCCTAGCTGGGAGTCCTAGACTAAAAGTGATTTAGGAAAATTTTTAGAGCAACTGTGAGTAAGGAAAGTAGAAAAACTTTTATCTTAGTGAGGGGGTGTGGTCGACCCCGTTGCTAGGGATGAGGCAGCAATTCAAGGACTGTGATTGGTTAATAAAAAAATAACCTCTGACCTCTGCAAAGGTTTTGAAATGCGCTCTTTGTGAAAACAGAACACATGATAATAGAACCAACAGTGAAATCATAATTTTTGTATATGAAGAAATTGTATAATCATGACTACAGGCTACTTTATGCAAAGTTTCTAGGCTAAATGTCATAAACAAAAACAGCTAGATGTTGAAAATGTGTCTACTTTTGAAGCAACCAATTTCCACACAGTAGTTACTATATTTAAGTTCTCACATTTATTTACTAAACTGATTTTATTACTTGTAATCCATTTTAGATTGATGGGAGCAAAAAGTCTCAGCTTTTACCAGTTTACATGATTGTGGAACAGTCTGTTTAAGTTGCACTTTTGGATGGCATGTAGCCAACAATCCAAGAGAGATGGAAGGAAGTAAAACAACAAGAAAACCAAATTGGACAGAAGAGCAGTCTTTACTTTTAGCTTCATGTTCAGTGTTTGGAGAATATTTCTTCTTTCCTCTGCTATAGAAACTCTTAAAGCCTCTTAAAAGTCCTCCTCTCTACTCTTAACAATTTTTACCTTAGGAGCTGTTTTTAGGGCTAAGATGTTTTGTGAATCATTATCTTTACTAAGATTTAATCCTAAATTTAAGGAGAAATTCTAAGAAAATGCCCTAATTCTAAGATTTTTCTTAGAATTTCGTCACTAGGAGCAACTTTTAGGCTTAAGAAGAATATGGGCCCTGATGGCTGGTGACATCAACCCAGCAAGGGAATTTAGAAAAACTGGAATTGTTAGAGGTTTCTACACACCATCGAGGCAGGGGTTTAGATGAGCCAACAGTGGAGGGAGAGCACAGAAGTTAGAGGGTGGCACCAGTACAAACAAAAACGTCGGGCGACGACTACACCTGCAGCAGCTGCCTCAGAGGCTGATGCTTTATAACCAGGTTGTTCAACTCAACCCCAGAGTAATCCCGGGTGCATCCTGTATTGCCTTATGTGTCCAAAAAGTATTCCCACAAAAGGTCCAGCCCTTTGGCTGTTTCCACCAAAATCATTTTTAGAAATATTTTACTTCCTGTTCTAAATTTGGAGCAGGTTATACAGCCAACCACGCAACACTTGTGTAGTCAGTTTTGGCCCCGATCCTCTATGCTGATCATCACACAAGAGATCTATATTTTAATAGTTTGGTAGCAAATTTGCCTAAATACCCTTTTAAAGACAATAGATGAGCCAAGCATATGAATCCGAACTTGATTGACAGTTTTGTAGGTGTTTTAAACATCCTGATATAAACAGACATTTTGGAAGCCCCGCCCCTTTGGCCTGTGCTCTCATGATGACTCTATTTTCCTATTTAAAAGCTCTGCTGATGTGGTGCCCTGACTTTCGGTCAATGTATATGGAGAATATTTCAAGTACATTAAATGTGAAATAAAATCCAACTTTTATAGTTTATTGTTAGCTATCGGTTAACTAGGGCTGCATTAAAATAGTAATGAACAAACTGTGTGTAAAACGTTCTAGACAGGTTTACTTTTTCACTGGGTTTGTACTCTCTCCCAGGATTACTAATTATTACTTCTCAGGGTTGGTAGATCCAGCTCATTGAATACAATTATGTAAGCATCATATTTTATTTCCTAAGTCTAAGTTTAATGGCTGCATCATGAAGCATGCTGGTAAAATGTTAAACAGCATTTCAGCAGTGTAATGTGCAGACAGCAGTATGTTTAATCAAATCCCATCTGTGCCTTTGCTGCTGCTTTCTCTCTCTCTCCCTTCTCGTCTCTCCCTGGACAAACTTCTCATTGACCACAGCTATTTTTAGCCCATCCCCGCTCTGAAAAAGGTCCGCTCTCAGAAGAAAATAAGTCTGGAGTGGACGAAGAGGGTCATGCGGATGCCGGGTCCCATGGGGTCCTTGAAGAAGCTCTCGCCGAGGCTTCATGAGAAAATGCACACCCGGCCTTCTGTCTCCGCTGGTTATGTAAGCTGTTCCAGCTCAGCAGATTTGCTTACAATTTGGTTGTACATGGCACATTGAGGAAGTGGTAACCGAGTCATGGCAGGTGAGCATCACCTCAAGCTTCGTCATAAATGAATAACCAGCAGAGACGAGCTGAGCAAACATCTCGAGCCACCATAAAACCGTGTTTATAGCCATCGTGATATGGACTGGCATGCAGCTTGAGTTTTGGCAAGAACAGAAAACCAACATTCAAAATGATGGACACTACAGCACTCCGGTTCACTAATGACTTTCAGCCGTGACTAAGCTCTTAAAGACATCATCAGTCATGTGTGCGTTTCTAAAAAGGTTCAGCTGTCCAAGTATTTGTGCGAGCATGTAACAAATAAAATATCTGCAGCAAAACTCTACCTGAAAGTCCTGTACGGATCACAGACGCGCCTTCTACTTTCTGTCCTCTTCTCTACTTTCTTACTCCAGCTTGTGTTTTGCCCCCCTACTCCAACTCTCCAGTCTTTCTCCCTTTTCCTTTCCCTGACTTCTTTTTTTTTTTTTTTTTTTCTTCCCCGCACCAGCCTCCTTTTGACTCCTGGGAGCTTTGACCATTTAAGGAGAAGGCTTTTTGTGCCTCTCTGTGCAGTTACTGCTGTACGCTCTCTCTCGCCCGACGCACCAGCAAACTGCAGCTAAAGAGTGAGTGTGTCCCGTGTACCATCTCGTGCCTGTTTATAACCTGCTCCCACTTTAAGATAAGAAACTACGGGTCAATGAAGCAAACTTTGGTTTAAACTATAGAAATTGTCGACAATCCTCGCTCACTGACGGCTAAGAATCGTTTTTAAATCAGATTCTTAGACGTGTAATTAATTAATTAATTATGATCATTAAAAGCACACACACACACACACACACTTAAAAAATCTACTTGAGTGAAAGTCGAAAGCAACTAAATTTAAACAGTCACATATTAAAGTGGAAAAAGGAAATATGTTTAAATAATGTATATAAACTTGCACTGACCATGAATTTATAGTGTCTAATAATTAGTTTGCTAAAATAATCCAATTGGAATTAAAAAAATATATCCTGGTATCTTAAACAAACCTATAATTTGGCTTGCTAACGTCTAATAGTTCTGTTGGAATGAACACATGTCCATCTCGCTAATTCAACATGCTAGTAACTTGGTTAGCTAGTTACCTTATCGAGCCAAATTACAGAACATAACTGGATCATTTACTAAATGAAGTTAACTCAAGATGCTACATTAGAGTTGATGTTTAAGTTTTAAAAGACATTTCAATTCAGATCTCATCCTGTATGAACAGAGCATCCAAACGTCATTAAAAAAAATAGTAAAAAAAAAAAAAGTTAAAAGTTAAGACCTCGTTAGTTTTGGTGTAATCTAATCAGAATTGTCATAATTGGTTGTACTGATTCCACAGTATGAAACAGGATCTCGATATGAACTACACCTGTTCCTGACAGAACCCAAAGTTGGATCATCAAAAAGACCAAAGAATATTAAAAAGCCAAATGTTTAAAAATATCCTTTGCTTTTTTAATGATATTTTTAAAAATGTTCTGTAGGTTCATGACCCATGACGGGCGTTCAAGTCAAACCAGGACTTGTGATGCCATTTCTAGTAGTGAATTAACCCATACAGCTGATTAACCTTTACAGAAGACTTCAAGCACAGTACAGTGACGAGATTCTTTGCTGCAGTAAAATATTTGAACGGTGCGAACATTTAAAAGAAGCCCATATGTCGGTGGATGACGATCCCGGCCGAGGTGGCTCAGAGCCCACTGCAGTCATTCCTGTGAACATCCAACACCCGATCCTTAAAAATCCAGGGATAACTTGTCACCAGCTTGTGGAAGAGACGCATCTGTCTGTGGGAACTGTACACACACAACTCTTCAGCAACACCACTTACACGTTACAGGAACTCAGCTGGGAGGTATTGCCACATCCACTGTACAGTCCTGAACGCGCTCCAAACCATTTCCACATGTTTGGGCCATTAAAAGGAGTTCCTGAGAGGCCAGCATTTTAGAGGTGAAGAAGGCTCCGGCGTACTGAGAAAACTTTCTACCTTGATGGTGTCCAAGCACCAGTGAGACGCTAGGATGAGTGCATTAGTGTTGCATTCCACCAAGAGCTTTGTATTAAACATACAAAGCACCAACTGACACCTATAATAAATAGTTCAGGCCTTTCTGTGCATCGATGGAGGAAAATAAGAGAGTGTAAGACCATGCTGCGGAGTGAAGCTCTTACCTCTCGGCTGTTATCCTCAGCTCCTGCGTTCGGAAAGCAGCCACCTGTTTGAAGGGAAGCAGTTACAAAGAGGCACATGGGTTTATTTGCATCTCACTGGCCGTCATGCAAATGAGCGAGTCTTACAAAACGTTAAAATAGCCAGCCTTCGCTACATTGACGTACTGAGGCAGGTTCAGACAAATGATTGGTGGTCGAGTTTTCCATACTTCTTTTCAACTCCCTTGTCTCGCTCTCGCTCGCTCTGTCTCCATATCGACGGGCAACAATTACCTGGCAACCATTTACATGAACCGCTTGATTGTGCAGCCCGCAACATGGACCTCTGTGTGCGTTTTAATACCTTTAGGGCTGAGAAGGGAAGTAATAGCTGAGCTGTTAGTCTGAACAAGCTCACAGTGACGTTAATATGAAAAAGAAAGAAGAACGGATCAGGACTGGGGAAGTGACTCCGCTTGTTAAATCATGCTAGTCTCGGCCAGTTAAGTGACAGAGTCCAGATCTGTCACCAGCCGACGAGATCAGAGACGAGGACTCCACTACACAGCTTTTCAGCTGGAGTCAATGATTCGTGCTCTCAGACATCATTCTGACTTGAGGCTGTAGGGTCCACATAGTGAACGGACTCATTTACTGTATATTAAACACAAGCAATTAGACGAGTAAGATCTCACAGGCTGTGAAAAATGAATTCAATCAAGTTATATTTACAAAAGCTGCATCATGACACGTTTAGCAGCCGACTTGAATAGTCCAATGTAAGATCTTGCCGAATGAGTAAATATCTTTGCTAATCTAGGAAGTATTTTCTATTTAAACAACACATGCACAGGAAACACCACATGATCGGTGTTCTGCCAAGCCACACTACGCATCATTTTTTGCTACTTAACACTAACAAACTTGGGCGAGGTTTCATTCATCTTGTTCATTATGTACTGGGAGCAATATCTGATGGAGGTTTTTCTCCATCAGATTAAACTACCCCTAAATTCTTGAATTAATATATTACAGTAAAGTATCAAAACATGCTCCATTTACTTTGATAGTACAGTTACCCCTTTAGCATTTTCCCGATGGGTAGAACGAATTGATGGACTCATCCATCACTCATACACTATGGTAGCATTTTTTGACAAGGAAGCACAAACTGGCAGAACACAATTTTTAGCATCCGCAAAAAGCCAACACACAAAAAAACAAGTTTGTACAGATTATAATAGCGTCCAAATCGGACTAGTTCTTGTCCTTTAAGTTAACCATGTTTTAAGCTTTGCTTTTGAAAAGATCTGTTTAATATTTTCTTTTACATTGCAATCAACTTTAATAAAAGCAGGACATAAAAATATTCACCAACAATCATTGGAATCAAATAATTTTGAAGTCGGATTTAAAATGTAAACAGTAACAATATCTAGCATGCACTTCACTGGATTTTTAACGATCTATAATAAATAATCACACATCATAACTGAGGTGAACTCCTGCAAGAATCCGTTTTTCATACCTCTGAAAAAGCCTCCAATGAACTCCCATATTATCCTTCATTTACCTGCTTATTTGGCATGCAAATGCAACACTGTCCAACACACCAGAGTGGAACAGGGAAAACAACGGTCACATGATAAGCGCAAGATGAAGATCACTTTCTTTGCACGTCCACGTACATCATCTTCACGCGAATAATGAAAAATGATTAAAGTGACCCGTGCTTCATACCAGCCAGCTCATATTAACACAGTGTGTCTGAGAAGAAAAAGTTTCTAGCCTGTGTTTACTGCAGACAGGATGGAGAGAGAGAGAGAGAGAGAGAGAGAGAGAGAGAGAGAGAGAGAGAGAGAGAGAGAGAGAGAGAGACACAGACAATTCTGGATTTTAAAGTTTGGATGGAAGCCATAGAGGCCCCTGAGGATCAAGCAGGAAGAGGAAGAAGCAATTTAACTACCGAGAGATATAAAATAAAACCTTATGTAAACAACTTGGTGTGGGGAAAGAAGTAACAAATTTTGGAATTAAATCAGAGTGGCCGTTACCGTAAGTCCTGTTTGGGTTCACAGGGTCCGAGACGAGGATGTTGCAGCAAAACGCTGGATATTGTCCGATTTCCTCTGTCCTCACATCTGGCTGTGCAGAAATATCTGAAGACTTAAATATATTTGTAATAAAAAAAATTTTTTTTTTTAAGTTTTCAAATCCATGTTAAAATACAAGTTGTTGTGATATATATATATATATATATACACACACACATACGAGGTAGTATCAAAAAGTTTCAAGAATAGTTTTGTAACATGCCAACAGATGGCAGCACAAGGAGCACGGATTTTCATAAGTCAGTGTGCAAAAAGAGGTGAAATTTTGCATGAAACTGGGCAAACCTACACACTGTGTAAGACGAGAAGGGGGAGGGGAGGGGCAAATTCCACACACACATAGCTCCTGTGCGCACAAACGGAAACTCAAGTCAGTGCAAGTCAATTTGTTTTATTTTTACTTTATATTTTATATGAATTATTTTTACGTATTTATTTATTAATTTTTTTACTGTGGAACGAATAATTTGAGTTTTCATTATTTCTAATGGAAAATACGATTTGGTTTACAAGTGTTTTGATTTACGAGCCTGCTTCTGGAACGAATTACATTCGTAATCCAAAGTTCTACTGTATATTACTGTGCAAAATTCTTAAGTCACTTCTCATTTCTTCATATTACATTACATTCCATTAAATTTAATGATTTAGATTAAACTAAAGAAATGGGAACAAATGTTGTACTGTGACATGCCTCAAGATTGGTATGTAACATCAGCAGCGATCCATCAGAGGGGATAATTTCCCCCTCTCTTTTGTTCCACTCACTCAGCATCCAGTATCACCAGTATACTAATCACCGGCCTGATCATCTGTCATCCAAAAAAGTTCAGGAACTTCAGGAAGCCAAAAAAGTTCTTTAGGAAGTGTAGATAAATATTCCTTAAAAACTAATTAAATTAAAGTAAGTCTGGATCTACAGGATTTAGCGGTATAGATGATTAGTGAGTGAGTAAGTCTGGATCTTTGGAAGCATAATAAAATTGACTCAAGACCCTCGGACAATACAATACATATAAACTTATATCAGCTGTTAATTACTGTAGCTATTTATCCTTTAACAGCCAAATAATGTTTATGATGTGCTTTAAATTTAAAAGGAGTAAACTTTGTGAAATCCATATTACTGAAAAACATGTCATAGCTAATACTGAATATCACAACATTGATTAATATATTATGTCATTTACAAATTTCTGAGATTTCTTG